>KN484904.1:64673-89186 GCA_000787095.1 Periophthalmodon schlosseri
AAGCCATACCACGAACGTGCTTTTGTTTTGCTGGAAAAGTGCATACACCCGTGTGACGTTTCCGGCCCGGATTTGAAAGCGATGGTGATGAAAGCCTATGGGTCAAATTTTGCCAGTGAAGACATTGCACCCGTTAGGCACTTAATGGGCAATCAGTACATCCAGGAGTTATTCCACGGTCCCACGGCATCGTTTAAAGATATAGCGTTACAACTGATGCCCCAACTGTTTGCTCATTGCCTTCCTCCCATGTGTAACTTTCTAGTATTGGTTGCTACTTCCGGGGACACAGGAAGCGCAGTGCTGAGTGGTTTTAGTGGATTAAAAGATGTGTATAAACGTAAAACAGGAGTGTTGGTGTTTTTCCCTGGCGATGGAGTGAGTGAGATCCAAAGGAGGCAGATAACGGGAGCGTGGGAGGGGAACGTTCGAGCGGTCAGTGTGGGGGCAGACTTTGACTTCTGCCAGAGGAGCATAAAGCAGATGTTCAGGACGCCAGAGCTCACAGGACACCTAGCTGTGGAGTATGGGACGCTCCTCAACACGGCCAACTCCATCAACTGGGCACGGCTACTGCCTCAGGTGGGTCACAAGGAGATTTTTCCAATTTAATGTGTGAGATACTTTTTAAATGAATTTAAAATGACAGGAACACAGTGTTAAGCATTTACCCACCAATGTAAGAGTAGTACAATACTCAAGCTAGGTTTTCACCCAGAATAATGGCCTGCAATGTCACCAGTTGAATTGTTCACCATGGCAACTAATAGTTCACACTCTTCAACAGCTGTATTCTGTCCTGTAGCTACTTAAAGAAGCACTACCTAACTTTTCAATTTGGCGTTAAACTTGATTTTTTTTTAAGTTCAGATGTTTTATTAAAAATCCTTGAAAAACATGAATTCTTACTGTGAGCAGACTCGTTTTCCACAAATTGGACCTCTACCATGACATCCATGGATAGAAAAAGTTTATTACCATACTGTGTGACATTCCAGGCAATGCAACGACACCTCCATGGAGATAAACTGCTGGCAGACTCTCTACTACAAAAAGTTACATTGTTCACTTTTACCATTTTAGTGTTGCAAGTGTCTGTATTTAAAAAGTTTGAATAATAAATTCAAGTTTAGGGAATTAAAATATTGGCCAGTAACACATGCATTTATTAACTTATGTGTTGCATAATAAAATTTTATCTGCATCTAACCTAAATGTATTATCAATGTAGAAGTGGGAAAAAAAACACTTAAAAAAAAAACACCAAAAAACTTATAACATATAATAATAACAAATTAATACCCTAACCCTATCTAAGTAGCTAAGCCTGAATCATTCTCAATAAACTATTTGTTCATTATGAATTAAGTCTTTGTTCATGCTTTATTAAGGCTAATAGTGTAGTTAAGTGGTACCAAATAAACTTGAGTAGCTTTATCCATGGAATTTCACAAATTTTATCAGTAATACTTAGAACCTCTCTCATCATTTAAACATGATTTATTTTCACCATGTCCATATTGTGTATGTCCTCTTACAGGTTGTGTACCACACCTCCTCCTATTTGGACCTTTGCCGCGGGGGCATCATCAGCTTCGGCGATCCTGTGGATGTGTGCATCCCGACTGGCAACTTTGGCAACGCCATGTCAGCCATCTATGCCAAGAGCATGGGCCTGCCGATCCGAAAAGTCATCTGTGCATCCAACCACAACCGTGTTATCGCCGACTTCATCACAACCGGATCGTACAACCTCCACAATCGCCCTCTCTTACCCTCTATCTCCCCTGCTATAGATATCTTGAAATCCTCCAACCTTGAGCGATTTATCTACCATGCTTCCCATGGAGACAGTGATCTTGTCAAGGAGTTGTTCACATCTTTAGATCGACAGCAGCACTTTAGCGTGTCAGAAAAACTTCTTGGAAAGATTCAGGAAGAGGTATCAGCTGGTAGCTGCTCTGAAAACGAATGCTTGGAAGCTATCCGCGCAGTTTACGAAAATACGGGGTACGTAATGGACACTCACACTGCTGTGGCTAAAGTGGTAGGCGACAGGTTGCAAGACGATTCTTGCCCCTTGGTAATTAGTGCCACAGCGCACTACGGGAAGTTTGCGCCCGCTGTGTTCAAGGCTCTGGGAATTCCGGGCGTTCCAGAAGAGCCAGCGGAGCAGTTGAAGCAGCTAAGTGGGGTGACAGGAGAACCAGGGATGCATGCAGAGCTGATGAAGTGCCTGGAAGAAGGGAGCGGACAGGGGCAGAGGGGCTGTGAGGCGGACTATGGGAAGATGGTAGAGGAAGTGGAGAATATGATACAGGAGTCGTTCTTAAAAGTTGTTTGAATTCAGGTACAGGCCTTTTAATGTGTCAGAAAAATGTTTTAGTTTGAACTTTTGGCCACGCCTACTTAGTCCTTTCTGCCACTTTGATATTGCACTATGACACAGAAACTGTCTGGGATAGTGTTATGCAGTTGTTTCCTTATAGTGTCTAATCAGTGCCTACTATTGGCTCTAGTGTCACTATTGAAAATGCACCATGCTAGAGAATCCAAGTGTCTGATTTGTCAGGCAGTTGGTTTCCCATTCAGTATTAGTTATTACCTCATAAAATGGTATGTAAAATGAATCGATTATATATCTCATTTACCAAACAATGAGTGATGTAAAGACCAATTATGTTGACATTGAACTAAAATCAGGTACAGGCCCTTTAAAGTTCATCTACGTTTTTAATAATTGTATGTGCATTGTTACTCATTTATACTTAATTGTATTTTGCCATATAATACTGTTACTGATGGCACATTTTCACTTGTTTTACAGCATTAACTAAAAAAAAAAAGGAAATAATTGTTATTTAAATCAAGCTAAATGGGAAGCTAGATGTTGTTTACAAATAAGGCTATTATTTTTGTAGCGTATGGGGCTCAACAGTGAAAATTCAAATGCTAAGAGTTCAAAGACATCACGGAGGCTAACCAGCTACATGCTAAGTAATATCCAAAACATGGTTGTTTTAAGTCCAAAAGTTTTATAAAGTTTCAGAAACCGGTTTAAATAAAATTATGGGTCTTGTGGTCATTAGTTACCACATAGCTGATTAGCCTTGAGCAAGCTGGCAAACTTTTAATTTTAATTTTAATTTTTTTTCAGAAAGTCTATGGGAAAAATGAATGTGAAATTTGCTTTCAGAACCGGGGGTGGGTGGCCACAGTTGAGCTCCATTAGGTTATATTTAAATTGGGTATTACTACCCTGAGAGTTATTCAGTTCCATTTCAGTATGATTTCTTTTTGCATTGCCCAATGTCATAACAATAGTGTCCTAGCTTATTATGCATTGACATGTATAACCATGGATTAATTGTAAAATCAGTACATCTGATCCATAAATTAGTAGAATATGGTTAGCACTAACAGAAGGCTATTGATTTGCCTTAAGTGCCCTTACATGTTATATAAGACTTTTTCCATACAATAGAAGTATATGCAATGATTATGCTGCTTACAGAACGTGTCCTGGTCCACTAGAGGGGGACATGCACTTGGGCACTACTGTACTGTACAAAGCTGCTGCAGTAGGATTTGTCATCCATGTGTTATTCAGAATGTTTACAGCACCTCTGTATTAATCTATGCATATAACGGCAACTAATTCCACTGCTCATAATTAAACACAGTGCATTTAAGATAGACTGCACTGAAACGGAAATATATACCAATCTTTTAGCAAATAAATTCAACCAAAGAACCAGTTAAGAATGTTTTTCCCAGTAATGGATTTTGATTTGTACAGACAGTATTGAATGTGTCACTGAATGAGTGATTAGAATGACGATATAACCTTGCTGATAGATTTTTTTGGTCCCTAATATCAATACAGCCAAGAATTGACTAGAATTTAAGTCCAATTTGGTTAAGGCTATTTTTAAACAGGGCAAGCATGTTTTCATTGTTCAGTCCTGTCACTGCCTGTGCTGCGTATGCCCTGTAGTTACTGTATACATTGTGCTGAGCCTATATGTTATTTTGCTGCTAGATTTTGAGTTGATAGTTTGCACTCAAAAATGAATTTCCACAAAAATATTTCATTGCACCATGATAGAATAGATGCATAAGCTATGTGTTGCGATTATAAATACTTGGGCGGGGAAGAGCTGCTTTTGTTACATTATTATATTCACAGTGCTTTGGGACCATGAATTTGGTTTTGCAACTTGAATATATTTTTATGTGATTCAATAATGTTCATGTTTTGTGTTTGTCAGTTATTTTCTAAACTGTACTGTTTGATAATGTTGTAAAATGATTTGCAATTGAAGAGCAATTGAGAAAATATTCACAATTCTCAAATCAGATTTTTTTGTTCTTTGTAAATTACTACATGCATTGTCTCGATCAGTGTTTCTCAAACTGCGGTACGGGTACCACTGGTGGTACGCGGACTCCCGCTGGTGGGACGTGGGGCCCTCTGCAGTTTGAGTATTTGTTTTATTTAGAGACAAATCTATTATAATGTTTTTGTCCTCCTTTGGGTTAATTATCGTTTTTCTTATCCTTGGTTTAGTCTAACTTTAGAGTGGGTTTAGTCCGATTTTAGAAGGTGATTAAATCTGATAAAGTCCTGGTTTACATCTGGTGGTTCTCAGAAAGCCAAATATTAAGTTAGGTGGTACTTTGTGTGAAAAGTGTTCTTTTAAACCTTACTGTCCAATTTTTTACGATTTTTAAAAATATTACTGTAGCTTATGACTATGAATGTCTAATGTCTAGCTCGTTTGAGTTATTTTAGTTTAGTTTATTTTGAGTTATTTGTACTGTTTTGCCACCTTTCAATGTTATGATTGTACAAAATATGCCAAACTTCTGTACTTTTATACTTTATTATACCTTCGCCTGATCGTTTACAAAACCACAATAAACACTTTAAACTTTACCCTTTTCTTGTTGTTTTTCAGATGATACTATTTCATTTCCCCCTCCTCCTTGTCTCGCAGTCTTGTACACCCAGGTGATGCCTCAGCAGTGGCCCTTGGCAGCCTGCAGTACTGTGTTCATAGATTTCCTGGACTGCTTCTGACTGCACTTGTTAAAGAAGAGTTGGTGAGAGAGAGTGTGGATGTGACAAAGTACTGTGCTCGCCTGCCCTCCCATGTGCCTCCCTGTCTCTCTGTGTCTCTGCCAAGGATCAGAGAGAGAGGTAAAGGGAAAAGTACATGTAGGTGAATATTTGTCTTTTTTTATTTAGTAGTAGAAATAGTAGTAGTTGTTGTCTGTATTCCTATCTATCCAAAATGAAAAAAACAGATACTGATGCTATAACTAGTATCAGAACTAGATATTCATAATAAACAAGTATTGATACTGAAAAAAATCACATAACTGGATAAAACTGGACCTTTTCTGAACAGACAGATAATTCCACAATTCATGGGTTTCAACTTCTTGTTAACGGAAACATTTTGAGAACTTTTGCACGTTTGAAAAATATAATAATGCATTTTATTTATAAGCGCCTTTCAAAACACCCAAGGACACTGAACAAGATAAAATAAGATAAAAAACGTATAAATACAATAAAAACGTAACAAAAAACTGATCGATAAAAGATGTGTGATTGGTTATAAGAGGTAGGACAGTCTGAACAGGTGAGTTTTGAGTCTGGATTTGAAGAGTGGAAGAGTCTAAGTTGCGGAGATCAGTGCTAATTTTGTATCGCTCTGAAACTCATTAAGACAGATATGACTATATTTTTAGAGCGTACAATGGGGGGGCGTCAGAGGCACTGCACAAGCATAAAAAAGTATGTTACGTAATATATTTGTTTACAATCACTGCTTCAAAACAGTAATTAATATTGGTGCAAATAGATTATGAATTATTATTGGGGGTCCCTGTGGAATCTTTGAATTGATGGGGGGCGCAGTGCTGCAGAATCTCTTATCCAATCACGGTAAATGGTAAAAGGTCACATTGTTATATAGCGCTTTTCCACCTTCGAGGCACTCAAAGCGCTTTACATCAAGGAACCACTCACCCATTCACACACACTCATACACATGTGTACGTAGACACTGTGGGTGATGGAGGTTAAGTGTCTTGCTCAAGGATACAACGACGGCATTCATCTATGGGAGCTGGAGTCACACCGCCAACCTGTGGGTCAGTGGATCTGACCGCTCAACCAGTGATGTTCATGTCAAGAGCAGGGTTGGATCAGTGGACAAACACTCAACCAGCTGAGCTACTGTCATCAAATATATATTGGATATAAAGGCAAAGTTAATTTAATCCGTTTTTTTATTTGTACAGAAATCAGCTTACGTCATACCTACACCTTACCTGCATATTGTTTGAAGGGTGCACACATGCTCCCTTCTTACCCCATTTCCTTCCCTCCCCTCTGTAGAGCTGATCTGGTGGGGAGCTTTGGCCTTATTAAAGCAGCCTCCTCCTGGCAGGTAAGTGTGTACAGGTGTGTGTGTGCGTGTGCGTGTGCGTGTGTGTGTTACTGTACATGTGAGTGGAGGTGGTTGTGATGGTGGTGGAGGGGTGGGGGCGTGGGGGTGCAGAGGAGCAGCTGTTGCGCGGGCACACGGCTGGCTGAGCAGGGATAATTGCAGGTGTACCCGGGCTGTTACCGTCTCCTCCGTGCGAACTGTGCTGTGCTTTGAGGGGGAAGACTGGGGACATTGAAGGTGCTGTACCTGATTTTTAAAAAACTTAAAAAACGTGAAAAAACGAAACAGAACTAAAATGTGAAAAACTAAAACGGAACAGTTTGCAATGGTCCAAAATTAATCCTCACTGACCTTATGTATTCTGAGCATCATAATTATCAGTTTTACTAACAACAACTTAAATAGCATGCTAATGTGGACTTCCGGATTCTCTGATAATTAAACCCTTTATAATTATCGTATTTTCCGGACTATGAGTCGCACTTTTTTTCATAATTTGGCCGGAGGTGCAACTTATACTCAGATGCGATTTATATGTGAAATATATGTTTTTTTCTTCATTATTATGCATTTTTTGGCTGGTGCGACTTATACTCCGGTGCGACTTATACTCCAGAAAATACGGTAAATGCAGACAGAACACAGCGGTCTCATTTTGACCCTAAGATCTGCTTTTACAACATATCTGTGTTCTATCTGCAATGGGGAAAAAAATCTGCAATGGGAACTACATGGAACAAAATCGGTATATCAATTTTAAGGTTAGGGTTTAGGTTGAGGCAAGTAGTACTAGTGAGATGTGACTATAGTTAAGGTTAGGATCAGTCTCCAGGAAATCAATGCAAGTCAATGTAATGTCCCAAGAAGCACAGAAACCCAACATGTGTATGTGTGTGTGTGTGTGTGCATGTGTGTGTGTGTGCATGTGTGTGTGTGCATGGTGCAGTCGTACCATGGGCTTCCCTGATAACCCTCTGCTCTGAATCTCTGACATTCTGGCCCACAGCCTGTGCAAAGTGTGGGGAAGAGGAGGAGAGCCGTGCTAATGAACATGTCACCCGGATCATCATCATCATCATCATCATCATCATCATCATCATCATAGCTCCTGGAGGAAATGAGCGCATCTGCGTGGGGTTGTTTACAATACAGATATACACAGTAAGCAGCCAGTTCAACCAGGATTTAAAATGACTAAGATAAGTGAGTTATTTGGTATTTTAAAGAGTGGAATACATGGTGCTTATCCTTGACAGCTAAAATATGCTGTGATCAAAGGTGGAGAATGAGGTGGTCTGTGGTTCTGCTGCTGATATGTTAGGATACATTTAGTTTTTCCCTGTGTTGGGGAAGTTACTTTGAATTTTTTTTTTTTTTTTTTTTACACTGGGCAACTTTTCAGGTTAAGGGTCTGCCACCTGCTTGTGTCCATGGAGATGTAAATGTGGTTTCTAGTAAAGTTCTACAATATATGCCATTAAATTAATCTCCATGGATACAGGCAGGCCACAGTAACGATGCACATCAAGATTTTTGGGGCAATAATAATAATAATAAAAAAAAAAACCCTGAACTGAAAAATGCTAGATAGATAATTAGATTAGACAGATAATTTTAAGGCTATACTGTGGAACATTCTTGGTGGACAATCACATCTTCATGGATACAATCGGGTAGCGGATCCTCTACCAGAAAACATACATAGTGCACCTTTAAGTCTGCCTATCTCTCTATCTTCTCTGCATCTACCTCAATTATACAAAAAGCATTTATAGATTCTCCTCAAGGTGAAAGAGACTGGGCTCCACAAAACAGATTACCCTGCGCCTCAGCCCTGCTCGTGGCGACGGGCTGCCCACTTTGAGGAGGAAAGAGAATCTATTTCAGAGGGATAGAAAAAAAGGATGAAAAAAGAAAGAAAGACAGAAATCAATGGCTGTGAGATGGACGTGTATGAAATGAGATATGATTCGGGGGTCTCAGAAGAGCACGGGCTGACAGGTGAGTGACAGGTGAGTGACAGGGGTTAACCGCCTGCCTGGACGGACACGCTGCCAGGTGCGATGCTGACCACAGCAGCGCACTGGTGTGGAGAGGAGAGGGCGAGCTGGTCCTGTAAAGAGTGGAGGGTTTAATTAATGTTACAAGCAATAGTTCAACCAGAATTGTATTTCTTAGCTGATGTCACATGTCTGACAGCCAATCACAGCCTGGTACGTGGCTACTGTCATCATTACTGCCGCACAGTCATTTTTCCTAAATATGCAAAAGAATAATACAAAACAATGCACTACCACTTCACAAACCTGATGCAGGTGCAGTAGTTTCATTAGCGGGATGCACGCTGATTGTGTTGTGATAGCGCTCTGAAGGGGGAGTGACTTAGCAAGAGAGCAAGAGGAGAGAGGACTCATTTTAATACGTTTTTTGGGGAATATAGAATTTTCTAAACAATAAAAGGTAATGTGTTAACAATTAATACCTCATAGAAGCTTTAATAAATGCTGGTATTTATTATTCTGAAACATACATTTTTAAAGTATTCTTTCCATCACTGTATAACATTGGTCCAATTGCTCCTTAGGGACGTTGTCTGAATCTTTTGATGAATTAAAAAAATATTAGGGGACATGAGCTGTTTCAGATATATCAATGGGCGTACCCCTTTTGCTGCTTCATTATATTTTATAATTAATCTCTAAAAACATCTCTGGAGGAAAACCAAAGTTAATAGCTTTTTTTTTTCCAACCACAAATCAACCTGCACTAGCACTGATTAATGATTGGCTGTGGGTGCTGGGGTTTAGGTAATGACGATTCAGATCAGAGTCTTTTTAGGTTTAAACCAAATGGATTTCAGCATTGAAACTAGCAACCCAAATGAGAGACTCGTGTGAGGAGCATTCTGCTTTCTGATTGGATAATCACTGTAAGAACCAAAACTCCAAATGATAACAAAAACAACTTTGCCATCATGTCCAATGTTTTTGCAAAAGCTGTACTTGATTTGAACATGTTTACCTCATATCTGTGGTAATGTAATGTGTACGGTTCCACTGTACTTACTGTACCTGAGTAAATGTATCAGAGTATCACCACAGTTTCTACCTGCTTCTAAGGTCCAAACTTAATCCATCTAGTCAACTATTCTTCACACCTCTTCATTTATCTGTCTCTGGCTTCTTACATCTTTCGTAGTCACTCATCTACAGACTTATGACAAATATCAGAACGGCTCATTTCAGCGATCTTACCTGGTGCATTTCTTCTGACCTTGTCCTGTGTGAAAGGCCTGCTGCTGCTGTCACTGTTTCCATTGACTCATCCATCTGTGAGTCATAATCGATAAATATTAAAGAGGCTCCACTCATGCAGTGTCTTCCTACCAGCACAGATGACAGACAGTATTAAGTGTCCATATTGAATCATACTTTGAAAAGTGCATGTCATGTGTCATCATGTACATTGTCCAAGGTTTATCCCGCCAAAGGCCCATAGTTGCCAAGATACAACCGATTATTTCACAAGCAAGTCTGATCTTGAATGATTGAAAATATCTGGCAACACCACACCGATGAACCATCAGTGCTGTCAACCCAAAATTATCATGTTCATTTTTTTCCCGTTTTTAATTGACGTCATAGTTTGAAATCCTGTTTTTAAGTCCATAAATCATTGCGTCAAATCGCACTCATTACAACTGTGAGCCTACATTAGCATGCCGGCTCAGTTGCTGAATTAGCTAGATTTTTTTTGTTCACGATAATTCCCTTCCTCGCATGCTAACAGCACATTTCCTGGTTCAAGGTCGATAAAAATGCTCTTTATAATTTGATGCAGACACATGTTACAAAGTCTTTAAAGCAGACCTATTATGCAAAATTGACTTGTTAGAGCTTTTAACCATGTTATAGTTGTTTCGTATTTAGAGTGATTCACGCATGTTTGAGTAATCTTTATCCTCCTGTTTTCAAGACGCCATTGCTCCGATCAACCCCCGTTTTCACAGCCCCCGGTATACGCCCACTGCTCTTGTACTTCGTTCTCCAATTTTATTTTCTTAAACAGTGATTATGCAGCGTAGCATAATCTGCTACTCGCTAGCATGATGTGCAGCGATCCATCGCAGGTGCCAACAGCTGCACTGCTCTGATTAAGTGCGTGATTACGTGATTACAGCGACATCAGCTCACCTCAGTTTTCTAAGGGAAGTTAGTCAATTTTAGATGAATATTGCGATTTTAAACGTCCAAATTATAACATAATGATCCACGGGCATCATTGATTATAATTACGTAGCAGACACAAGCACAAAAAGTCTTCTTTCAGTCCTTTATGTGCCCGGTGGAAGTAGAAAATACAACTTGCAATCAAGCTTAAAAAAACTCACATTTAACATTTGAGAGGGGGTGCTGTGTAGACTCTTATCTTTTTGTAACATGCAGGAGAAACACTGCAGGACTACGGTCAGACCTGGTGGAGTGTTATTTCGAGATTGTGTGTGTAGGTCTACGTCATGGAGATTAGCCCAGAGCAAACTGACCAGTGCAGTGTCAGCTCCTCTGTGTGTGCTCCCAGCTCTGGATCTCAAACTGCTGCAAGCTTCTCTGCTCCAAGCTGAAATAGCAAGTCAGCTCCAAAATAGCCTGGAATCGCAGGTGCAATGGAGGAAGGTCTGAAAAGGCTGTTTTTGGAGAAATTATATAAAAATGTACCTTGTTACATCACAACATTTTAGTGTAGGCCTATATTGCTTAGTTTTAGTGTAGAGTATCACATGGACACAACAAAAAAGATCATACTATTCATACTGTAGTGGATCCGAAAAAGCCCTATAGTAGTTAATTGAAAAAATCAATATCCACATCCTAATTGATATTAAAACTAGCATTGAAACTTGATACTCATTTGAAGTATCAATATGAGAAGTATCAGTACTGAACAAATACCAGAAGTAGTAATTTGATCTTTCCTGAATAGTTTCATGGTCTTGATCTACATCAGCGGTATCACAAGTATGAATGAATGATTTGGGAAAAATATCTAATTGCGATTGTCATTAGATTTGCAATATATGTTTTAAAGTTTAAGAAGTATTGCCAAATAGACTGAAATATGAAGTGACACACTAATACAAGAATCACATTTCAGAACATGTTTGTACAGATCTAAACTACAAGGTTAGCCGTTTTTATGCAGAAGAAGAGATTTTGTTGTTTGTTGAGAATTATGTTACCAAAAAATTGCAGACTTATGCAGAATTACGTTCATTCAAATTGGGATTTTTATTTGATCACAATTAATTTACAGCCCTAGCCACAAGTATTATTTTGTGTTGAAAATGACATTATATTGTCTAAACATGTTCAGTTTTTATTATAACTCTCTGGTATCAGAATCGGTATCGCGTTTCAAGTTCAAGTTTGAAGTTTTTGTATTGTTTAGCGCTTTAATATTTTTGTTCATTTAGTAGTGACAGACACATGCCTATTAAAACGGCGTATTATAGCCAAGGGGTTATTTTCCATGTATTGTCCAACATATACACACTCTCATTCATACTTCATTTATCTCGCCTCCAGTCTCGTGTACATTGGTGTGTCTTGCCCAAGAACACAACAATGCTATACACACTATTACAATATTTGGACTATATATTAGTACCATGATTACCGTTCTCATGTCTCACAATCAAGACGGCCTTGATTAAGATTAGAATGCATGTTTTCCAATGTATCTTTTCAGCAGTGAAACACTTGTGGATGAATAAGTGCAGATCATTTTAAAGCCATGCTGAGGAACATTCCAGCGGGTTTGATTCCAGGTCGTACATGAGACAATAAGACATACGTTGACCGCTAAGATTAGAATGCATGTTTTCCTATGTATCTTTTCAGCAGTAAAACACTTGCAGATCATTTTAAAGACATGCTGAGGAACATTCCAGGCAAAGCAATAACATCTCTCCAGAGACAAACATGTGGCAATCCCAGTTCAGCAAAGTTACACAGTGCCTTTAACAAATGTTGTCGTAGCTTTTCTGTTATTTTAAAGAGAGAGTATTATGCATTGATTTTTAAAAAACTTTCTACCATGTTATGACATTGTCCCTCATCCAAAGCATGCCTGACGAAGTTTTATAATTCATCCTGCATGTTTGAGTATTTTAGCATTTTCTCCCCGACCCTATTCGAACCCTCCTTACAGTTAGCAGTACGATTTTGTCCAAAGCTCCGCCCACAAGCCTACGTCACCCATGCTCCCACACGACAATTCTCCATAAATATACAAAAA
Source organism: Periophthalmodon schlosseri (assembly GCA_000787095.1). Taxonomy (NCBI): domain Eukaryota; kingdom Metazoa; phylum Chordata; class Actinopteri; order Gobiiformes; family Gobiidae; genus Periophthalmodon; species Periophthalmodon schlosseri. The sequence continues at coordinate 77,432 of KN484904.1, forward strand.
CATGATGCAAAATTGTACACAACAACCTGACAAACCTAATGCGATAAGTGGGATGCGCGCTGATTGTGTTGCGCTCTGAAGGGGGAGTGACTAAGCGCGGAGAGCAAAGGGAGGGGGGAACTCAGAGCGTCAAAAACGAAAATGAAACTTGGTAAAACATGGTAACGTGGTGATTTAAATATATTATGTGTTAGCAGTTAATACCCCGTAGAAGTAAAACTACCCCTCTTTAAAGACAACAATGCATTTGTAAAGTCGGCGTTCCCATGTTGCACTGATGTATGGAAGGTTCAGATTTTGTATTTTATTTTGTGATGGATTGTTTTGTTTCCATAGCGATGTCCTTCTTTTGGTCTATACATCACTTTCTGCATCCGGTGATTGAGGGCCTGAGGTACAAACTGATCAGTGACTGTCACACGCTGAGCACTTCTCAAGCTACGGGCCACGTCCAGGACTCTTCATCATTTTGACAGGAGAGGATGGGATGGTTGGGAGTAGGAAATGATAGGGAAAAACTGTGGGCATGCAGACCCCCACTTGTTACTAACAGCTCAACAGCCTTACTTCCTAGATTGCGGACGATAACGACACTTTTTATTTATATGCAGACAATATATCTGTACCAGGGCAAGACACATTTTACGTAAAAGACGGGGTATTACACTTCTACGGGGTGCTAATTGCTAACACGTAACATATTTAGATCACGTGTTACCTTTTTATTGCTTTGAAAATGCTATATTCATCAAAAACAACGTATTAACATGTTTAATAAGTTTCATTTTTGTTTTTGACGTTGAGTAGAAAGCTCCAAATTTTGCATAATACCCCCTCTTTAAGACTTGAACCTTCGAATTTGAATTGGATTTTTTAGATTTGTAACTATTCGTGACTATTTCAGACATTTCTTAGCCATTACAACAACAAACACACATCTCTCTTTTCAAATGCACAGTGTTATTCCTGTGTTTTTGGAGGAGCAGAGTGGAGCTGGTGCCAGAGCTTCACACCTTCAGAGTGCTATGTTCTCCGCAGCCTGCTCATCTGGATCGGCCTGCTGTCCCCCGCTCCCTGTGTGACCGGCCTGCTGACCAAGCCAAGTGGGACTAAACGCTTAAACTCCGCCCACGCAACCACGTTTCAAATAGAGCTGATAAACTGGGCAGTACCCGGAGGACTAAAGAAAAGAGAGAGGGACATAAAAGGAACAGTGTTTTTGGTCTAACAGGTATCCACACTTCAAACTCCACCCCTGCGGCCAGATGTTTGTAATCAGAAGCACCTGGCTGTAATCAGGGCAGTCCTGTGTGATGTCACCACCAACTTGACATTACAGCGACCACTGAAAGCAGCACACACCTACATTTAGATGTTTTTACCTAATTTACACTGAAACAAACAACTACACATTTCAGTGCACCAGCTGATGCAGTCCTAGTGCCTCTGTTGGCGTCTATTTTATTAAAAAATATTTGAGGGCTGGTAGTTCATTCCCTACTTCTCCATTACATATTGACACAATCTACTTATCTGTTAAATGTGTTAATGGGATTGCATTATTGGTGGTTACTAGGGTTGTCAAAAGTATCGAAAATCACTGTGATATCGGAATCAATAGGTACGAGTATAGAGTCTGTTCCTTAGTATTGAAATAAAGTTTGAAATTTAGTACCGTGACAATACTATAGTTTATATATGATCAGTTGCATCCCAGCTGTTCTGCTCTATGTGTGGAGCTGTGGTTAGCTGGCGTCCTGTCAGATACAGCCCAGCCCGAGCGGCTCTGTCACCGCCGGTCACGCCTGTCTTCTCCCCGGCTCTACCCCCAGGATGAAATGCCTCTGGCCCACACAGCGTGATGTGACAGCCCCCTCACAGAGCCAGGGAGGGAATTCTAAACTCAAGCACATTCCACTTTAACGTTAAAAGGTGACATATTATGAAAAATCAACTCAATAGAGCTTTTAACCATGTTATAGTTGTTTCCCCTTCACATTTACGCACTCAAATATGCATGAATCGTGCTAAATACAACTTTGAGTAAACTGTATTCAAGACGTTATTGCTCCAAAAATTCCCGTATTCCCCTACCACCCATAAATGTCCACTGCTCTGTACTTACTTTCTTCTATTTTTTTGTCATTAAAGTTTTGTTTTTTTTAATAAATTTTCATTTTAAAAACAAAAATGAAACAAAAAATATGACAGCCTACCACATTAATAAAGCAGTCTTTGCAATATCACATTACAGCCAATTCAGCAGAACTAATACTCCCCACAAATGACAAAAAGTGAGTCCATATCCTGTTGGTTTTTTTCCTGGGTGTTGTGCACTTAGAGATCAGTCTCTCAAATGCAGCAGTCTCTGTCATCAATCTAAACCATTCCTCAGCCTGTGGCCTGTGGGGGTTTTTCCATACCCTCAGAATTAGTCTGGCAGCCACAATAAAACAATCCACCGCCAACCTGTACATTTCCATTGTGAATCCAGGGGCAAAGAGAGACTTATCTCCCTGAAGACACATCTGTGGTGACACTGGGATAGATAGGCCAATCCACTTTTCCAAATTTTTAATAACATCAGTCCAAAATGAAGACACCATGGGACATTCCCAGAAAGCATGAAGATATGTACCACTATCAGTTTTACATTTACAGCAGTTATTGTTCTGCAATAAGCCCATTTTGTTTAGCTTTGATGGAGTAAAATAAAATCGATGAATAATTTTATAATGAATAAGTTTACTTCTAGCATCTCTTGTAGCCCAGTCTGCATTTGAAACAACCCTATCCCACACATCTTCATTTCTCTTAATATTTAAATCTTTTTGCCAACTTAATCTCAAACCTTCACATACTGCACCTTGGTTATTTAGAAGCTTCTTATAATACAGTGATGCAGTTTGCATATTCCAAACCTTCAATACTGCACCTTGGTTATTTAGAAGCTTCTTATAATACAGTGATGCAGTTTGCATATTCACTGGCAGATTCAGCCAGACCTGTAGAGCATTCTCATTCTGTGGATGGGTTAAGCTAAAGACAGAACTCACACTGCTTCTGATTTGTAAATATTTCCAGAAATTCCCTTTGTCTGTCAATTTAAACACCTTTTTAACATGTCAGAAAACTGTCATCCCTGTACAGACGCTCTATCTTTTGAACTCCTTGTATCAACCATTTTCCCCACAAAAAGGGGCATTTGCCAATGCTTATTGCTGGGTTGTTCCAAACTGAGGAGTAGTTCTGTTTATATGGAGAAATTCCCAATCTCTGATGTGCCCTGATCCACGCCCACTCAGAGTGTTGTATGATTAAGTTTTGCTGTAAATCACTTTTAGAGTTCTGTGAAGCAGTTAGATGATATTAAATGGAGCCACCAATGACCTTTCAACTTTAACCCACCCCTTATCTATTTCCTGATTTTTCCAACGTTTGGATAATTTGTTCATTTCAAAAACAATATTATATAATTCCAAATCTGGGAGTGCCAGCCCTCCCACGTTCCTCAATGCCAAAAGCTTTCTTAGACCAATTCTCGGCTTCTTGCCATTCCAAAGAAACGTTTTAACTAATGCATTATATTGTTTATAAAAGGCATTACTAATAGTTATGGGTACCATCATTGAAATATAATTGAACTATGGGGCAACCAGCATCTTAATAGTATTGACATCACCCCACACGGTAAAGTTCAGTAGCTTCCACTTATCTATATTATTTTTTAAATTTTGAAGCAGTGGTTCTATATTAATTGAGATTATATTGGTCAACTCGGGGCAAAGTTTAACACCAAGGTATTTCATACTAACAGGGATCCACCTAAAATGGAATGGAGCAAGGTGAGCTTGGAAAAAACTCCTTGAAACCGGCATAGCCTCTGACTTTTGCCAGTTGATTGTATAGCCTGATAATTCTCAACTGTAAGCAGAACCTTAGGAATCGAAGAGGAAGGGTCCCTAATAAGAAGCAATATGTCCTCAGCATACAAGAACATTTTGTGTTCTTCCGACCCCCTGCGCCACTTCTCTAATACCTCTGTTATGTCTAACTGCAGCCGCCATAGGCTGTAAAAACAATGTAAACAGAAGGGGGCTTAACAGGTCTCCCTGTTTAGTTCCATGTTTCAATTTTTAAAAAGGTGAGATCAGTCCATTTGTTAACACTACAGCCCTAGGATCCGAATAAATCACTCTAACCCACCTAATTAAACCCTCCCCAAATCCAAATGCCTTGAGTGTATATTGAAGGAAGCTCCATTCTACTCGGTCAAAGGCCTTATGGGCATCCAATGACAGAGCAGTCACAGGGGTAAGATTATTCCGATTTTGCCACATGAGGTGCAGGAGTCTTCTAACATTATCTGATGATGTCCTTCCCTTCACAAATCCCTCTTCTCTCTATTTTTGTGTGAATGAAACAAAGTACAACTTCAGATATGGTTTTGATGAGGGGACAACAGTACAACATGGTTAAAAGCCCCCAAAAAGTAAATTCTGCATAACATGTGTCCATTAAGTTGTTTTAGCTTTTAGCTTTAGTTTGTAATTTAAGATTTCCAAAATATAACACACGTGTGTCATAGATCATAGCTATATAGCAGATCATAGCTATATATAATGCACCAGCAGGGGGGAGGGCAGACGGACGTGCAGATGATCTCATGACATATAAGCTGTTTATTTTCTCAAGTAAATCTTCTTATCTTATCTATTTCGTAGCATATCCTATAGCCTATAGTTCATTCCACTACTTTCATATGTCTTTTACTGACCAATGTCTGTTTCGCTGTTTAATTTTCTAACTTTCTGTTGGTTAAATCAACAATCCTGTTAAGCCCTAAGAGGCAACTGCTGTTGTGATTTTATATATAATAGATTTAATAGATAGAATTGAAATTGAATTACAATACTATGGGCCTGTAATAAGTTAAGTAAGTTTTTCAGAGCAATAAAGAAAAAGAAGAATAAAGGTTTATTTTAGTATTTGTCTAAAAAGTTACATACTGCTTCAAGTAAAGGGGTTGCTGCCATACTATTTGTTGGCATTATCAATAACATAAAAATGACCACTTAACTCATACATGTCTTGGGTGGTGGGAGAGCACCTTAAAAGAACCCACAGTGAGGACATGCACTCCACTCTGAGAAATGCACGGTGCGAGGTCCAAACCCACAATCCCCCAAGGGCAGTAACCACTCTGACACTCTGCCCATCGGTGGTTGATATTTTGAACTACACATCTACAAATACCTGCAGTAGAATTCCCATAAACTGGCACGTATGTAGTCATTTCCTCCTCTGTCAACTTGTGGCACAGTTTGATGGGCAGCTGTGGTCGCCATGGTGATGCACTGTAGGCAGCGGTGCTTGTTTGATTAGCTAACAAGCCTACAGTACGCAAACATCTTTCCATTTAGCGTTTCCTTTGGGGGCATCAGAACATAGGACCGGCTTTTTGTATGCAGTCATTTGCATATTCATTTTGCATATATAAATGGTAATAATAGTTTAATATTTGCAGCCTGTATTTTTCTTAATCAATATGCAAATATGTTCAACTCTACAGTGAATATGCAACGACCAATTTTGATGTTGTTGTTGGTTTTTTGTTGGCTTTTTTGGTGATAAGTGAAGAAAATTAAACTCACCAACTATGGCAAATTGACTAATAATAACCACTTATGAGTAATAATCAGTGGTAGAAGAAGTACCCAAATTTTGTTACTTAAGTAAAAGTACAGATACAGAAGCAAAACATAAAAGAAACAAAAGTATAAGCAAAAGTCTTGAAGTACCCCTTTAAAAATAAAAGTACTTTAGGAGTAAAAAGTATTTCACAGAGATTTTTAGAACTATTAAGGAATCAAATGTAATGATTTAGATTTTTTTTTTCTAAAAGTTTCAAATTTTATATGATTGAATTGACTTCTCAATTTTTCTAGCTGTTTTTTCTTATTTGTATATTTTGTCTATTTAAAGTTGGGTCGTTAACTCAAATTAAACATGGTAAAATTAACTCTCAGCCATTTCAGCAGGTCTCAAACCGTAAAGAAAAGTACTTTTTACTTTTCACTCCAGTTCAAAATTGTATTGGAGTAGAAAGTAAAAAGAATCCACTGTAAAAAAGTACTTAGGTAAAGTACAGATACCTTCCACCGTTTCCACCTAATTATGAATAGTACGCCTTATTTCTTTGACAATCATTTAAAGGTGTACTGTAATTTTTCTTGTGTATTGCTTTGCCTAGAATGTCCCACAGTATGGCATTAAACTTATCTCCATGGAGACAGGCAGGTAGTGCCATCAGTCCAAGTTCCAAGTCAGATCTGTGGAGAGAGGAGTCTGCTCACAGTGAGAATGCATTTGTTTTGCAATAAAAAACATATGGTTATAAATTTAAGACAGATTTGTGTTTAACCCCATATGTCAGAAAGTCACTTCTCTGAGGGGAGTATTTTCATTGGAAATATCTAAAAAGAAAATCTGCAAACACTGAACTTTATCATTTACAGGCCTATTAAATAATGATGGTCCATAATGATCCGTAACCCTATGAGATTTATTCACTGAAGTCACTTTACCTGCTAGTAAAGTGGAGTGGGGACTCAGAGTGTCCAAAACAAAAATTAAACATATTAATACATTGTTTTCAGTGAATGTAGCATTTTCAAAACAAAAAAAGGTAACATCGTGATCTAACTATGTAGCCCAATGTGTTAGTTGTTAATACCACATAGAACTGTAATACCCCTCTTTGATTTTTGATTGCATAATGCTATTCTCCTGCTGTTTTTAAACTGTGCGTTGCATCACTGGAATTCCCCCAAAGAACCATACCATAGAATTAGCCCTGACAGTGTTATTGCCTCTCCCCATCATAGCTTAAAGGCCATTAAGTAGGCTACCGTGTGATATCAACTGCAACGCAATATGACAAAAAACATAATGATGACTAGGCTGAACAAAAACATGTCTGAGGGAACATGAATCACCGGCCACTTGTTGAACCACTTGATTGATGCCCATTTTACGCGTGAACCTTCAACAAACACGACGCATTCCCCATGACGCAGGGATTTCCAAACGACTCCCCAAACATATTCGCATCTTTCCCCGTGGTTCGCCTCTAAAAAAACAGACGTCGCTGGTTGTGTTGCATCTCTTGGTAACTGCTTCACGTGTCTGAGGCAGCCCCCGCTTTTGATTGACAGCCGCGAGGGCCAATGAGCTGCGCGCAAACACGGGCTTTAACGGTGCCTGCTCCTCGCTTGTTCTGCACATCTTCCACTCCGTGCGATAAGGAGAGGGCGGAGTGCATTCGCGGGCCAAGTGAGCGCTCCTCTCCAAGCTAAAAATATACATACAGCCAGATATATATTAACCATAACAATACGTTCGTTAGTTAACCCGCCCCCTTTGTGTCGCCGGGAGGAGGTGGAATCGCGTCTTAACTACGGTACTGAAGAAGAGGAGAGGAGAAACGACTAATAGTTCTATCACATCAACAAGCTGTATGAAGCGAAGAGGGATTTGAACACTGCAAAGGCGACCCATCCCCTATATCAACATCTGTGGACGCTCCCGCCAGCCAGGGGGGTCAGGAAGACATGGATGTACTTCGCCTGTCGCTGCTACTGCCGCTGCTGCTGCTTCAAGTGGGAATCGTGCACGGATCCAACCACGGCGAATTTCTCGGTAAACGACTTGTAGCCAGAAGAGGAGGAGGTGGTGGAGGTGGAGGGATCTTACCCGAGCGGGAGACGCGCCGCTCCGGGTATCATCATCTGGCGTACCTCGGTAAGCCTCACCACCAGCGGAAAAGCACCGATGACGAGCCCGGAGTGGTTACCGCGTTTCTGCACACCGGGGACTCGAGTACGTTAGCGCACGCCAATTGCAGTCGCCGGTTCGAGCTCACCTCACTGCGGGGAAGCTCGGAGTCCATGGGCAGCGTCTTGGATACGGTGCTGCACGCCACCAACTTCCTCAACATGATCTTGCAAGCCAACAGGTCCAGGGAGCAGAGTCTGCGTAGGGATATAGAATGGTATCACGCGTTGGTTAGGAGCATCCTGGAAGGAGATGACAAGATTCACCGCGCAGTTGTGACTTTTAACGTGGATTCCTCCGTGGTAGGGCCCGACGTGCTGCTCCAGGCGACGCGGGCAGGTGGGGAGATAGTCCTGCAAGATCTGTCCGGGGAAGCGCACCGACACCTGCATAACCGGAGCGCGGAGACGGAGTGGTACCACGGGGTGAAAGACAGAAAAAAGAAGCCTGCGTTTCACAAAAGGGTGCTCAGCCAGGATTTTACGTCGGTGGACAATTCGCTGAAACGTGGGGAGAGTTATATTCCGGATAAGACGCACGTGAAGTGGTCTGCGCCGTACTTGGAATGTGAGAATGGGAATTTTGTGCCGCGCTGGCTTTTGACCCTGTCAGCGGGTTTCTACGGGCTCAAGAGCAATCAGGCTCCGCAATTCAGGTAGGTGGATCGATAACAGGTTTAGTCACACGTAAGATCTTGTTTGTAGCCCCGTGGTGTAGACCTAACTGATTAAAGGTGCACTCCGTAACTTTTCTAGTAAGGCGTCCGCCACCTGCTTGTGTTTGACTCTATGGAGATTATTGATGCTTTGCCTAGAATGTTCCACAGTATGGCGTTAAACTTCTCCATGGAGACACAAAGTCATGCCACCGTGCACACAGGCCAAGTTACAGGTCACATCTGTGGAGAGGCAACCCGCTCACAGCAACCATGCATGCATTTTTTTCAAGGGATTTTCCAAGCAGAAAAAACATCTGGCATTCATTAAATGCGAGATAACTTTAATGCCATACTGTGGAACACTCCAGGCAAAGCAATAACATGTCCATGTACTAGCAGGTGTTGGACCCTTCACCAGAAGTTATAGTGCTTTAAGTTCTGGTTTCAGACTCAATTAGGTCCTGGTTTGATCATGATGAAGCCTGGGATTAGAGTGGGTTTGATCTTGGGTGTAGATCTCCTGTAGACATATTAGACTAAACTAAACTAAACTAAACCTGGGCTAGACCAGGACTAATAAACTTGGTTTTAAGATGCATTCACACTTGCGCATAAACTACATAAAACTGGGACTAAATTAAGACTTAACCCAGAACTAAACCTGGGCTAGACCAGGACTAAACCAGAACTAGAAGAGGACCAAACCAAGTCTACATGAGAACTAAACTAAGCTCAAATGTGAATGCACTCTTAGTATAGTCCTGGTTTAACCTTGCTTTATACCTGGTTTATAACTGGTTTTGGATTAGTTCCTCAATATAATCTCTTTTTTTGTCCTGGTTGTGTAGACACACTTTAGACCTGGTTTTCTGGTTTTTATTCTCCTATTCATAATACTAATTAGTCACAATTAGCATTGGTTTATGCCTGTTTTGGTCAAGGATAATATCTGTTTGACCTTTGCTTTTACTTATGAATAATTGATCTTACATCATCCTTCCCAAACATTAATTAGCTCAAACAAAATCCATATCTATTATGGATAGGTGATAATTATCAAATGCTTGTTGTCCAGTGGCTAACTCAAGCTTAGAAACATGTAAAGTTTAATATAGACAGTCTGTACAAAGTCAATATACTATTTCACTACTAAAATATTCAGCATAAAATAGGTTCTGACATAGGCTTTTGCAATGTCATTTTGCTCTTGAGATAGATGGTAGTTCCTGTATATATTAATAGCAATGGGGTTATCCTTAGTAGGTGCTGTTCATACTATTTAAGATCAATTTCAATGCTCCACCTAAATATAATGAAATAAACATGAATTTTATAAGCATGAAATAAAAACAAATACATATTTTGATGGCCACACATGAAAGATAATTTTTCATAGCATTTGAATGTGACAGGTTTGAGTCAAGTTATAGGCAATCATTAAAGGTGCACTATGTAGCTTTTCTACAGTATGGCATTAAACTTATCTATCTCCATGGAGACAAGCAGGTGATACCACCAGGGCACGCAACAGGTCAGATCTGTGGAGAGGTGACCCCACTCACAGTACGAAAACGTGCTATTCAACAAAAACGCCTGTAATTGAGTAAATGCACCATTGATAAGTTGAATGCAATACTGTGGAACACTCCAGGCAAAGCAATAGTCATAATAATAGTCAAAAGTCATCTCCATGGAGACAAGCAGATGACATCCTCCACATTAGAAAAAAAGTTACACAGTGCATCTAAAGGGCTTGATTGATATGTTCAGAAAGGTCTTCTAGAACCCCCTTATTGTATATTCTACATTCTTTTCTCTCATACCATATTTTACTAAGCCTGTATGACCTTGATCTTAACAATTACATGCAAGACTGTAAAAAATACCTATATACCTATACTTTCATTCACAAAATCAGTTCTTGAATAACGTCTAGCGGCAAGGCAAATTAGCGTACTCCTCTGACCCCATACATTTACATATCCTATACATCGAGGGACCCATACCATATTATATTTCTACTACTACTCGTATGTGTACCCCCGCTCCCCTCCTATGTGGTTTCCCCTTGTTATCCAAAAGGCTGGGGGGGCGAGGGGGGTAGTGGGGTGTTCTCTCTCCGCTCCTCGGTCTTGACAAGGCAGTGTAGCTAAAAATAACCCCTTTAGTGGATGTAGCTGCATTGGAAACCACTGGCTGCTGCAGGGCTTTATAATTCATTTTTCAAACCTAAACCTATACTGTGTCCTGTGCTTTTTCACGATTGGCTTTTTTCCTTTCTCTTTGGTGCACGAAGGCTCGATCTGCGATGACTCACAGCCCAGATGAGAGACAAGCAATTAAAAAGAAAAAAAATACTGCAGTTAATGTTAGCAGATATAGTGCTTTACACCGATACTGGCAACATGACAAATAAGAGAAAATATGGGAGAGATCTCTTTTTTATTTAATTCTGTACTATGTAACTTTTGTTCTTGGAATATTCTAGAGTATGGTAATAAATGTATTTATCTTGCATTAGATATTCCGATATGACATAACATTCCGATATGAGATCACATTTTGAAATTATATGACATTATCTTTCGAAATGATGTCACATTCTGATATGGCAGCACATTCCAATATCATCACATTCCAATATCATCACATTCCGAAATGACATCACTTTCCAATATCATCACATTCTGATATGACATCACATTCCAAAATTACATCATATTCTGATATGACATCACATTCCAGTATGAACAGTGTTATAGTGGCCACAATCTCTGCTCATATGACCTTGAACTTGGTGTACAAGTGTGAGGGCTATTTTTTTAATGTCTTAAAAATTCAATGAATGTAGTTTATAGATCTACATATACATCTCCATGAAGTCCTGCTGGAGAAACAAGTTTGTTGGGTGTTGGGATCATAAAGTCTCCAAAACTACAACATAAAATTACCCACATGCTCATAGATTTCAACAGGTCTGTAGCACACGATATCATTAGCTTGCTAACATTTAACGCTGTTGTGTTGATAGCCAGTCAAGTGTAAGCGCTCATATGATCCTCCGCGTTAGTAAATATTTAATCTAGATGACTGGTTGTGAGTTCCGCTTTGAGTGAATCACTAATTGAGACAGTGGAGTCACTTACAGGCAGCACAGATTCAAATGAGTGGAGAGCCGCGCTAGCATAAGAGGCTATCCCAACGCTAGCACATAAGAGTGGTTTAAAGTTTAAGGCTAGCAAAGTGGCTGTCAAGTGTAAG
>KN484906.1:0-40062 GCA_000787095.1 Periophthalmodon schlosseri
GAACACTGCAGCTCGTCTGCTGACAAATACTAAGAGATGAGATCACATCACGCTTGTGCTGTGCAGCCCGCATTGGCTCCCTATTTCATATCGGATGCAATTCAAAATGTTATTGTGTTTAAGTGTCTGAACTCTATGGCTCCACTTTATTTTCAATATAAAGTGAATTGGAGCCAGAGTCGATGGAGCTGGAAGCTCCATTTGGAACACTTCCTATTTGTAAAGCGGCAGCTAACAGGTTAGCTACGTCCATGTGTATATACAGTCTATGATTTAACCACAAACATCAAGGTAGGGGCACAAATCTGGTTTTCCTCTGTTAATAACAACGTTAGGGTGCATGTAAATCAGAGTGCCAAGTTCTATATTGACCATGTTCCGCCTCACCCACTTTTTCAAAACACCATGTCATTTAATTTAGTTTTTTTAGTTGGGCTTTTTAAGGAAAATTAGTTTGAATAGTACGTTTTTGCAGTTCATAAAATATGTCGCTCGTGCGTTCTCGGCTTTTCTCGACACTTTCCGTGAAGCTGCGGGGAATGACGTCACCTTGAGGAGAGAAAAATCAGCCATCGGTGCGAAACGACAGCAGCTCATCCTCCACCGTCGATCTACACCCACAACTCAATTGTTCCAATCTACTTTCACATATACCAAGGTATGAAGGGTTTTGTTACTGATATTTAATTACACACGCATCATTTTCTTGCAATTGCACAAATCGGAAGCGTGTAAATTAATTTGCGACCCTGTTTTTCTCCCTGGGTTGGGCTGGTTAGCTTAGCTAGCGCAAGCTAGCCGTAAGCCTGTCTTTCGCATAAAAAAGACAAACAAAAACAAAACATTATGGTTGTAAACAAATACGAAGATTAAGCTGGGAAATGTTACCTTTTTTTTTTTTTTAAAAGCTACTTGGAAATGCAATTCCTTGGTTAATAGTATGCGGTTACCTTGAGGCCACTAAAATGTAGACGGCTAGTTCTTTAATTAGCGAACCAGTGTACTAAAATTAAATGCCGACATAAATGTTCTTTTGTCTGAATGTGCTCAGACGAAGGAAATTGCAAAGACATAAATGACTGCTTGGTCTTGCAGTCGACTGCAGCAGCTTGTCGGCCTTAGCTGAGTGGGATCCGCCCAGTCCAGCAGAAAACCTTTGGACATACGGCCTCAGCTGTTGTCTCCTCATGGCCCTGCATTTCCTGGGTTCATTATTAATAATTTACAGTGTTTCATCTGTGTACATCTTACACGAATTAAACTCCGTAACTTGAAAGCCATTTTTTCCTAACACTGTTATGATGACCTGTTCACAATTAAACTGCTCATTTAAATGTGTAAAATATTCTTAGTAAATGATTTAGTTGAGGCTAATTGGCATGGCTTTGGATAAGACTGTGTGTTTTGTTTGTCATTTTGACAAGGTCGCGGCAAGTTTCTCACATACCCACTACCACTGTACTAATACAGACAAGACTGCAGTTTTTACAGTAGGAAACACATTTCAGCTGTAATAATAATGCATTATTTAATTGTTTTTGGTATATTGCATATAAAATTGTATTAGTATAAAAACTGTATACAACAATACATATTGTTAAGCAGTCCATAATAATGCCATTCCTGTTGGTGAGAAGGGACCGTAACTTGACCTATTTACAAATGGGACAGGCCTCTCCTGTGGCAAGTGTCTTATTATATTCCATTTTGTTAACAGTCTCTTCCTTTTTCATGCATTGCCCCATATAAAACACGCACACACATATGCATGCATGTGTTACTGGATGTAGTTGATAAAAGCATGTTCATGTGTAACTCTGATAATTTTAACTTCAGATCCATTATGTCGACTTTTACTAAACCCAAGCTTAAGGTACTGACTTTGTGTGTGTGTCCCTGTGTGTTTCTGCATGTTTGAGAGTGGATGGGGCACTAGAGATGGCTTGCTGAAAGTATAGGCCATTGAGGTACATTCTCTTGTTTTCTCAGAAGGGAAATCTGTCTTCTTCATTCAATTGATTTGACTCTCTAATATTGCTGAGGCAAACTGTTTGGACAGGGGGTGTCCGCAGTGCAGCACTCAAATACTCGTCTCCAGTTTTTAAGCCAGGCTTGATTTGGAGTATTTGGCTAGAGCATTAGCCTATCTTGCATGTTTTAGTTTACTGTGGAAAACTGGAGTACCCAGAAGAAAGGAGCCCATACACATCTTGCTTGCTGCGAGCCATCATGCCGCCATGATGCTGTGTTTTGCTGTGTAATGTGCTGTCAGTGTCTTTGGGCTGGGCCACATCTTCGCTCTCTTAAACAGCAAAGTCATTGCAGGTACACTGCGTCTGTCTGCGCTACAGAGGTCGTTTCTGTAAACTTCTATTCTGTGTTGGACTCTGATTCTCTCCCCTTTCGATTGTTGACCTGAGAGGAACCTGAGGTTTTGTTTTGTAATTTTTGTATTTTCTCTTATGTAAGCTATAATGCTTACTTAAGTAGTCAGATAGATTTACAGGTAAGTATCTTCCAATCTAATCAGTGCATGGCTTTATTTAGCATGCTTTATGTTTGATGTGAAATTGTTTTGTTTTGTATTTAAGGTAAAAGGGAAAATCTTTTGCCCACTTTATTGTTATATAATCGTGCTTGTGTCTTAACATTTATAGGATATTTCTCATAAAAGTTGCATGTGACCGGTTGCTGTTGAGTCACATGTCAAGTTTTATAAATTCAATTTGATCTGTCATAGTGTTGTGTGCCGCTCTGTGGAGCTGGTATCGGTGTGTGGGTGGGTAACGCTGCAGTGAAGTTAGGAAGGCGTTATCTATTCACACAAGATGGACGAAACCCTATCGGCTTCTTCGGTCCTGTTTTAGTGACGTCTTCTATCTTTACACACAGTACACATGAGGTAATGACAGATATGAACTTTCCTGAAATATTTAAAATATGATTATGGAAACCTTCTGACAATATAATAATGAATATTTTACTGCAAAAATATTTTATTTTATTATTATTATTTTTAACATCTTTTAGCCTGCAGTTCTGAGCTGTGGCCCCTTTGTTGCGTGTGTCGCTTGATGATTGACAGAACAAGACTAAGGTCAGATAAACCCTGCATGAACTAGGACAGCTTCCTCTGAGAGGGAGGGGCTTTTGATTTATCCACTAATTTACTCAGTGATGCTTTGGCTGTGACAAGTTGGTTTGGGGGTATCTATGCGTCTCTGTTGCTAATGGTGTCCTTAGGGCAGGCTGTGGTGTCTGTTCTCCGGCTACAGTGGAGCCCCACTTCTGTGCTGACTCCACTAATCCCCATTTTGTCTGTGAACCTGAACTGCTGTAGTGTCTAACATGGGATAATACCTTTAAAACATGCATCGTCAACACAAATACACTGTGCTACATTTAGGCCTCACTTTGTGAGACCCATTTACGCCTTACTAATGCTACATCCTATTCATTTCTTTTCCATGTCTTCTTATTGTTTCTGGTGACCTTGAATTAACCAGTCAATATCCCTCTTCCGCTTTTTCTGAAGGGTGGAGTTAAAGGAAGCATGTCTGTTAAGGCCTTACTAATGTTCGGCAGTGGAATCTGGAGTCTATTAGCGCTTATAGATTACAAAATACTTTCCTCTTTCTACTTCATGGCAACTGCTCATACTGTGTTTTTGCTGGGCCCAAGCTCCGAGGCTCAATGGTCAGAGGCTGACTGCAGTGATGTCTTTGTGGAGCGATGCCTGGTGACTGTTCACATGAGTGTGGAATTTCCGCCCCCACCCACTCCACCCCCTTTGGCATTTTACTGTTTCAGCTGTTAGCCTCTTGGGACAGGATGAGGGGGGTGTTTGTCTAAACAATTATTCACAAATATTTTTTTATTCTGCTTAATGCAAGTCTATAGGTTTTCTCTTTCACTTTGATATGCTGCATCATTGTCACAGTGTTATCTATTTATTGCCTTTTGGGAAATCAGGAATGTCCCACTGAGATCTATAATCTCTTTTTCAGGAGATTATAAACTGCCCCCCAGATGGGGGAGCCTATTGTACATATTTTAGATAAAGGTGATCACGAAACAAAATTGTAATTTCACTGTGTTTTTCAGAAAATGGATGCATCAGGAAAAGTTCTGGAGACAGCTGAGGACATCCAGGAGCGCCGGCAGCAGGTTCTTGACCGCTACCGCCGCTTCAAGGAGCTGTCACTTGTGCGTCGGCAGAAACTTGAGGACTCCTACCGCTTCCAGTTTTTCCGCCGAGATGCTGATGAGTTGGAGAAATGGATTCAGGAAAAGCTGCAAATTGCCTCTGATGAAAACTACAAGGACCCCTCCAACTTGCAGGTTTGTTGGTTAGCATAGATGGATCAGGCCTCTTTTAGTAAGTATATGTACTTTTAACCTACTATTAACCTTGTGCTGTGTTGGGATACTTAGGGTAAGCTGCAGAAACATCAAGCCTTTGAAGCTGAAGTTCAGGCCAACGCTGGGGCCATTGTCAAACTGGACGACACTGGAAACCTCATGATCACTGAGGGTCACTTTTCCTCTGAGACTATTCGAGTAAGTCTATTAAATCAGACCACCATAGTTTGTGTTTTGTAGCATTGATACCATGTTATCAGAGTTAAAACTGCAGTTTGTACAGTTAACACCTTTTTATGATTTTAGTCCTACACACCTTACCGGACACAACAAATACCCATAGTTACAAATCTCAATATGGCTGAGTATATTAAAGTAGGTCCTGCCCTGCTCTGACTCTTGAGTGCTGTGATTTTTTTTTTTTTCTCTAAAGGCTTCATTATCTTTTTTATTATATGTTCTTATAACTACTCTACTATCTATTAATTATAATGTGAACTCCAGTTTTTTTCCAGCAATACACTTCTCCTCCTTTTTGATGTAACATTTGATTTCTATGTATCATTAATTTTGTCTTGTCTATATGATCAACTAGACACGTCTTGAAGAACTCCACCGCCTTTGGGACCTTCTTTTGCAAAAAACTAAGGAGAAGGGAATGCGCCTTCTGCAAGCCCAGAAACTAGTCCAGTATCTGCGTGAATGTGAGGATGCCCTTGACTGGATCAGTGATAAGGTCTATAAATTATATATGCAATGTGCAATGTTACTGATAACTCCAGTTTTCTGTCCATGTAAATGTACCTACTCAACTGTTTGTATAGGAGACCATTGTCACCTCTGAAGAGCTCGGTCAGGACCTGGAGCATGTGGAGCTTCTGCAGAAGAAGTTTGAGGAGTTTCAGACTGACCTGGCAGCTCACGAGGAGCGAGTTAATGAAGTCAATCAACTGGCAGCAAAACTGATCCAGGAGTCCCACCCAGAGGGTGAACTCATAGTTCGCAAACAGGAGGAGGTCAACGCTGCCTGGCAACGCCTCAAAGGCCTGGCCCAGCAGAGGCAGGGCAAGCTGTTTGGAGCTGCTGAAGTGCAGCGATTCAACAGGTAAGTGCAGACCACATGAGTAGTCTATTACTGTGTTTTGGCATTTTTGTTGTGATAACTAAGGATATGTTGACCACTAACAGAGATGTAGATGAGACCATCAGTTGGATCAAAGAAAAAGAGCAGCTTATGGCCTCTGATGATTTTGGCCGTGATCTGGCGAGTGTGCAGGCTCTCCTCCGCAAGCATGAAGGACTGGAGCGAGATTTGGCTGCTCTGGAAGACAAGGTATAATGTATCAGTATTGAAACCTCCTTATGGCATAGGCATTTGAGTTTTGACGATATGTTCTCTTTTGTTAGGTTAATACACTTGGTGGTGATGCAGAGCGGCTTCAGCAGACACATCCCCAGAATGCCTCCCAGATTCACTTGAAGAAGGACGAACTTGTGACCAACTGGGAGCAGATCCGCACTCTGGCTGCTGAGCGCCATGCTCGCCTGGACGACTCCTACAGGTTATTTCAGTGTTGCTGTGATGTGTTGTCTTTTTATCACTGTTTCTTGAGTTTAAATAGTTTTCTTGCTTATATTTACATTGTAGGCTCCAGCGTTTCACTGCAGACTTTCGGGATCTGACCAGCTGGGTGACAGAGATGAAGGCCCTGATCAATGCTGACGAACTTGCTAACGATGTGGCTGGGGCTGAGGCTTTGTTGGACCGCCACCAGGAGCATAAGGTAAATTGCTTTAGCACTTGAGCAATCTATTAATTAACACATTTTTACAAAATAAAATGTCTGTGTTGACAGGGAGAGATTGATGCCCATGAGGATAGCTTTAGAACAACTGATGAAGCTGGCAAATCTTTGCTCAATTCGGGGCACTATGCATCTGATGAGGTCAAAGAAAAGGTAAGAATCAAACCTTTCAGGTCATGGTTTTAGTAGCATGTGTTCTGTTTTATCCCTCCTGACCACCAGAGGGCAGGCAAGTTTGGTTTTATATGGCTAATGCTTTTACAGTTGACCATCCTGACTGAGGAGAAGGACTCTCTACTGGAGCTATGGGAGCTTCGTCGGCAGCAGTACGAGCAGTGCATGGACCTGCAGCTATTCTACAGAGACACGGAGCAGGTTGACAACTGGATGAGCAAACAGGAGGTAAGCTTCTTACCAGAACCAGAGTCACATGTTGTATAAAATATATTTATAATTTTAACCTTTTGGTTTTAGGCTTTTCTTCTAAATGAAGACCTTGGAGATTCTCTGGACAGTGTTGAAGCACTCCTAAAGAAACACGAGGACTTTGAGAAGTCACTGAGTGCCCAGGAAGAGAAGATTACTGTAAGTCATGCTTGTTCACTATTTGATCTGAGTTTAGATTAGTAGGGATGCACCGATACCACTTTTTCCAAATCGAGTACGAGTACTTCATTTTGACTACTCGCCGATACCGATGCCAGACATTCGTTTTACAGCGGTTCGATTATAGTATTCATTTCATAGGATTTTTATAGTATAGCCTACTTTTTCATCTTAGAATACTTATTTGAGAGGCTGTTTTAAATTTCTACTTAAATCACTATAGTTGGGAATAATTCCAATATAATTTCTTTAGATAAGCACCTGGCTTTAATATTTACCACTTCGTCTTTGCCGACGGCGCTCCACGCTAACTGCTAACGAGCCACTTTTAGCATAACAGTGAGCGTTGTCTTACTTTTACTACAGCCACACTTTCACCAATATGGACATGCTATACCTTTTTTAAAAGCGCAATTGTTTGTCAGTTACAATAAGTTACAATGCATGCACAAGCAAATAATTGCCGATGCCACTTAGCAAAGTTAGCATGCTACTATCCTAAATATTTTTACAGTTCATGTGACAGTCACATATGATTAAAGCTGAGCTTAATGTGCAGAACAGTTAACGTGCTTCTTTATGGTTACTCTGCTCAGTGCTCACTGCTCAGCTGAGATGAGCTGTGAGCCTCAAATGACACAGTGCAGTTGCAGCGGTATCGGCTGTTGGTATTGGCAGCCCATTGACAAGTACGAGTACTGGAACCTGGTATCAGACCGATACCCGATACTGGTATTGGGTATCGGTGCATCCGTATAAATGAGTCTTAATTGGAGCAGGAAAGATGTGAATATCAAAACTTTTTTCAGGCCCTGGATGAATTTGCCACCAAACTAATCCAAAACAATCACTATGCCAAAGATGACGTGGCTACTCGTAGAGATGCTGTAAGTACCAGTGTCCTTTTATTTAATGGATGTTTTTATATACAAAATGACATTTTAATTTGGCAAATAAGAATATGGCTTGTATGGCATCTCTATTTAAACACCTTTGTGCACTTGTAGCTGCTTAGCCGCCGCAATGCACTGCATGCTCGTGCTCAGTCCCGACGGGCTGCACTGGAGGACTCTTTCCACCTGCAACAGTTCTTCAGGGACTCTGATGAGCTCAAAAGCTGGATCAACGAGAAGATGAAAACCGCTACTGATGAGGCCTACAAGGTTTGCTGGTTAACAGTGTTGTAAATTGGTGTTTTTTAATGGCCATGCTGTAATTTTGTTGTTTTTACTTTATTAGGATCCATCCAACCTGCAGGGCAAAGTGCAGAAACACCAGGCCTTTGAGGCTGAACTCTCGGCCAACCAGAGCCGCATTGATGCACTGCAGAAGTCCGGCCAGGAGCTGCTGGACGGAAAACACTATGCCTCTACAGAAGTGGCTGGACGCATGGAGGAGGTCAGCTCCCAATGGAAGAAACTGCTTGAGGCTACGGAGCTCAAAGGTAAGGCTGTACACACATTAATTAAATTTAAATAATTACATAAAAGTATACTAAATATAAATACATAATCATTGTTTTTTTTAAGGCATCAAGTTACGTGAGGCCAATCAGCAGCAGCAATTTAACAGAAACGTTGAGGACATTGAGTTGTGGCTATACGAGGTGGAGGGTCACCTAGCCTCCGATGACTATGGGAAAGACCTGACCAGTGTTCAAAACCTGCAGAAGAAGCATGCTCTTTTGGAGGCTGATGTGGCTGCCCATCAGGTACATATCACCGTGTGCTGTAGCATTTATTTGACTAATGATTTTGGAATAAAAATCATTGTCATTTTGCTCCTCCTCTAGGATCGCATCGATGGCATAACCATTCAGGCCCGCCAGTTTCAGGAAGCCGGACACTTTGATGCAGAAAATATTCGCAAGAAACAGGAGGCTTTGGTTGTCCGCTATGAGGCCCTGCGTGAGCCTATGGCTGCCCGTAAACAGAAGCTCTCTGACTCGCTCCGTCTTCAGCAGCTATTCAGAGACGTTGAGGATGAGGAGACTTGGATCCGGGAGAAAGAGCCTATTGCTGCCTCTACTAATCGAGGTAAAGGCTGTAGAAACATGGAAAGTTTGGTTTAGATATTGTACTGTTGTGCAAGTAAAATAACGGCCATACAAACAATTTGTTGCAATTTGCTGTTTGCGGCTGCATTTCAAAAAGGCTCACTGCGACTGTATCAACACAAACCGTACATTTAAGACGTACAACAATGAAACAGCAGACCAGCGCAGACCTTGGTTCTATTGGCTTATGGATGAAATGGATGTCATGTTTTTGTACAGGTAAAGATCTGATTGGTGTTCAGAATCTACTCAAGAAGCACCAGGCTCTGCAGGCTGAGATCACTGGCCATGAACCTCGCATTAAGGCTGTCAGCCAGAAAGGAGATGCTATGGTGGAGGAAGGTATGGCTTTCCATTATGAACATGTGATTGTCAAATTTCTAACTTAAATTAATGTTAATTAAAGGCCACTTTGCTGGTGAGGAGGTGAAAGCCAAGTTGGCCGAGCTTCATGGGCGATGGGATACTCTCAAGGCTAAGGCTTCTCAGCGCAGACAGGATCTGGAAGACTCCCTGCAGGCCCAGCAGTACTTTGCCGATGCCAACGAGGCAGAGTCCTGGATGAGGGAGAAGGAGCCGATTGTGGGGAGCACAGACTATGGCAAAGATGAAGACTCTGCAGAGGTACAACAAAATAGCTGATAAATTACAAATGATCACTTGGGCTTGTATAAATGTGATGGTTCCTGCTCATCACTACATTGTTTTTGGTATTCACAGGCTCTTTTGAAGAAGCATGAAGCTCTGATGTCCGACTTGAGCGCCTATGGCAGCAGCATCCAGGCCCTAAAGGAACAGGCCCAGTCTTGCAGGGTGTGTTTGTTTTTTCCTGAATTACCAATTACATTTATCATCCTTTTAATTACAGACATGTTTACATATCTAAATAAGATATATTTTTTATGCATTACATTGTCTTAATTTTCAGCAACAAGTGGCTCCAACTGATGATGAGACAGGCAAAGAGCTGGTTCTGGCTCTGTACGACTACCAGGAGAAGAGTCCACGTGAAGTGACCATGAAGAAGGGAGACATCCTTACCCTGCTCAATAGCACCAACAAGGTACAGACCGCTTTAGTCACAATGAAAATCACCCACCGTAAGACAGTAGGCTACAACTTTTAAATTTTTTTGTAGGACTGGTGGAAGGTAGAGGTTAACGACCGCCAGGGCTTTGTTCCTGCTGCTTATGTGAAAAAGTTGGACCCAACGCAGTCATCCTCCCGGGAGAACCTGCTGGACGAACATGGTAGCATCGCTCTTCGCCAGGAGCAGATTGAAAATCAGTAAGAAAAAAAATATTTAAAAAAACATCATTAACCTTTTTTACTCCATCTGATAATGCTAAGTTTTATGTGTATTTGTTAAACCTCCTACACGTTTTTTTCTGCCCTGTTGAACACTAATCACTAATAACAACCAACACACTAACTATCTCGTCCTCACCCCTTCTCTCTGTCTCCCACTATCCTTAACTAAACCTATACCCGTCTGGCTGTGCCTTGGCCTTGCATTGTGCAGGCTGGTCACCAAGGAAGCCTGCAGTGTGTCTGTGCGCATGAAGCAGGTGGAAGAGCTGTGAGTAGGAGCCAGGTTTGCTCTGGGTGTTGTGATTGTCCTCCACTCCTGCAGCCTCCAAACGTCTGCTCTGTCAACATTGCCCCCTTCTATTCAGATGAATAGAAGTGACCACTCTGTACCTTTTTATTCATCCTCTTTCGTTTCCCAGGCTTACCCATAGAACGTCTTTTAATTTGGTTGAAATAATAGTTTCACATCTGCAGTAACAGTACTCATTGCCAACGACATAATCAGATATTTTTATATGTTCAAGTTTGTGACAGAACCTTGTTGTTCAAAGCCATGTAGATCCTGTAGTATTGTTGTTTTGTTTTTTTGAAGATTGCTTTGTGTCCAGTTTCTATCAGAACTTAAGCATTTGAATGTGGTTCAACAAAGACTTGTAGAATAGCTCAAAGCATATCTTTTTTGTCATTGTTTTGCTCAGTTGTTTTGTTGGTTCCTCAAGGTCGTCTACTCCTAAGGGACCATTTTTCATCAGTAAATCATGACTTATTAAATGTTCAAAATTCAAAGCCCATAAACCAGTCATGGCTTCAGCCGCTAACTGCAGCATGCATGCATTTTCAGAGTTTGTTCTTCTGTTATCTGACTCAGTATCTCACCTTTGCCTGTCAGGTATGGCACCTTACAAGAACTAGGAGAAAAGCGCAAAGACATGTTGGAGAAGAGCTGCAAGAAGTTCATGTTGTTCAGAGAGGCCAATGAGCTGCAGCAGTGGATCAACGAGAAGGAGAGTGCTCTGACCAGTGAGGAGGTGGGCTCTGACCTCGAGCAGGTGGAGGTCCTTCAGAAGAAATTTGACGACTTCCAGAAGGTGATGTTTTGTTAGGAGTTTAACATCTATGTATGTATATTTTATTAACGGTTCTTATTGTATTTGTGATAAGATTTGTGATTTTATTCAATTCACAAAGTACATTTTAATAAAATAAACACAGGAAGATAAACATTTGAAGTAAAAGAAGTAAAATATGAACTGTTAAACAAATCACCAGAGCAGTATGTATTTGTTGAGGTCTAAACTACAGAGACATTACTGGTACACTACACAATATGTCACTGACTTTTTGCTGTTTGCAGTAGAGATATTACCTAAACAAGTAATTTGCTTGAATTTGTATCTAAATACCCTACAATAACGGTTTTGCAGGATCTGAAGGCTAACGAGTCCCGTCTCAGAGACATCAACAAAGTGGCCTCTGAGCTAGAGTCTGAAGGGCTCATGGCTGAAGAGGCCCCAATGGTTCAAGCTCAGGTAAGATCAAACTGGCCACTTAAAACATGATTCACAGTGACAGACTTAAGAAACAT
This sequence comes from Periophthalmodon schlosseri, assembly GCA_000787095.1. Classification (NCBI taxonomy): domain Eukaryota; kingdom Metazoa; phylum Chordata; class Actinopteri; order Gobiiformes; family Gobiidae; genus Periophthalmodon; species Periophthalmodon schlosseri. The sequence continues at coordinate 11,726 of KN484906.1, forward strand.
ATTTATCATTTTAACAGCAACAAGAGGTTCTCGGTGCAGCTCCTGGAAAGGTGCAGTTTGGTTAATTTTAATGATAATAATAACATAGTGTTATTCATTGCATTATAATTTGTGACAAATCTGTATGGTTCTTGCTGAACAGGATGAAACTGATTCCAAGACTGCTTCACCATGGAAGGTAAGAGTCATATTTTTGTTTACCTAAATAGATTGCGGGTTAGTTTTGGCATCTTATTCTTGAACTTTGCATGGGATTCATTTTGAGACTTGGGTTTACCAAATTTAAATTGTGGAGCCAGTTTGCATTGTGTTTAAGCTTTTATACTGCTTTATAGTCACACTGAGGTGAAGAGAATCTCTATTAACATTCTTGACTGGTTTGGTGTTTTTGTCCCCTCCTTCTCCATTTGTTGTTTTTTCATCTGTAAATAGAATATTCGCTTAGCTGTTCAAACAACGGCCAACTTTAACACTATCAAGGTAAGATCGATTGGTCTGCCCCAGCAGCTTTGGAATGGCTTCATGTTCCCATTGTCATTTGTCATCATCATCCACCTGTCCATGCTACTCGACCTTTCCCATCCCATCCGTCTCTTCTTAATCCATTCATTTACAGTAGTGTTTGTCATGTCTTGAATTTGAATGTTGCCCCTTGCCTTTGTTTCTATAGTGCATCTTCAGTTGTTTGACCTTTTCTTGTATTTGTGAGATTATATCTAATAAACATCATGTTTACATGTTTTATCTTTATCTTCTTCACTGTCAAACGTACTCAGTTTAACCAACTTCATTTAATTTAAACTTTTTACACCAAAGCCATATAAAAATCGACACTGTTTTTATAATATACACTTTAACATTATATTTTAACTTCAGGAGCTCAATAACCGGTGGAGGTCCCTGCAGCAGTTGGCTGAGGAGAGGAGCAACATGCTGGGAAGTGCTCATGAGGTGCAGCGCTTCCACAGGTACAAGTTTATACAATATCTGCATCAATCAATCAGCAATTTGAGGTACTCGGATCAGAATTTTTTAGGCCGATTGCGATATCGATCATCATTTTTGATCAGCCGATACCAATTACAGCCAATATCGATCTTATGGACTTTGATATAGTAAAAAAAGTTTAAAAAAATAATAATATAGACTTCTGACGATATGAAAACGTAACTAGTTTTAGCATCAGTGGAATATTGGCTTAAATTGCTAGCAAAAATGTGCCTCTAGCTGCCCATCAATTACCTACGTGAGTGATTGCTATGTTTAATCGGCCCCTTTTGCTGATCACAATGACGTTATTTTTACCTCAAAATGAAGACTTTGTTAGTGTTTGTTAAAAAGGGGCTTTCTTTTTTAGAGATGCTGATGAAACCAAAGAATGGATTGAAGAGAAGAACCAAGCACTCAACACTGACAACTATGGACATGACTTGGCCAGTGTTCAGGCTCTGCAGCGTAAACATGAAGGCTTTGAGAGAGATCTTGCAGCTCTTGGTGATAAAGTGAGATAACCTTTATTTTAAACTTACACTGTCTTTAATGCTTTTTGTCATTTTAACTGGTCCTTTTTTTAGGTGAACTCTCTTGGGGAAACAGCAGAGCGTCTGATCCAGTCCCATCCAGAGGCAGTGGACGACATTCAGGAGAAGTGCACAGAGCTGAACACGGCCTGGAGCAGTCTGGTGGGACGTGCAGACCAGCGCAAAGACAAGCTCGGCAACTCCCATGACCTGCAGCGCTTCCTGTCCGATTTCAGGTAGGTTTGGGGTAAATGTACGCATTTCCAAATGGATAATATAATATGAATGCATTTATGTAACATATTGTCATTACTCAGGGATCTGATGTCCTGGATAAATGGCATCCGAGGCCTGGTGTCCTCAGAGGAGCTTGCAAAAGATGTGACTGGAGCTGAGGCCCTTCTAGAAAGGCACCAGGTAATTTTTTAACAACTTTATTTAAGGAACCTGTCACTCCACAATATTAATGAATGAACAATGTGCTCGCCTTCATCAGGAGCACCGCACTGAGATCGACGCGCGTGCTGGAACCTTCCAGGCATTTGAACAGTTTGGCCAGCAGCTACTGACCCGAGGCCATTATGCCAGTCCTGAAATTCAGCAAAAACTTGAAGCTCTAGATCGCGAGCGTGCTGACCTGGAGAAGGCGTGGGTGCAGCGTCGCATGATGCTGGACCAGTGCCTAGAGCTGCAGGTATCGTGTCCATAAAATCATGAGCACAAACCCTTCACATGGAAATCCTGATGGTCTGTTCTCCACTGCAGCTGTTCAACAGGGACTGTGAGCAGGCGGAGAACTGGATGGCAGCTCGTGAAGCCTTCCTGGCCAGTGATGACAAAGGCGACTCCTTGGACAGTGTTGAAGCTCTGATCAAGAAGCATGAAGACTTTGACAAGGCCATCAATGTGCAGGTTTGATATTTGTATGGACATTATACATCTTAATTGGTTAAATTCTGTATTTTAATTATAATATCATTACAGGAAGAGAAGATTGCAGCTTTGCAGTCTTTTGCTGACCAGTTAATTGGTGCTGACCATTATGCTAAACCAGAAATATTTGCCCGCCGCAATGAAGTGCTGGACAGGTACAAGACTTACTACATTTAAAGACCTTACAGAGCTTAAGCAGTGGTCACTCACTATATATGTTAAAGTTACATAATGACACCTCTGTCTTTGGTGAAGGTGGCGTCGTCTGAAGGCGCAGATGATTGAGAAGCGTTCTAAGCTCGGTGAGTCACAGACGCTGCAGCAGTTCAGCAGAGACGTGGACGAGATCGAGGCCTGGATCAGTGAGAAGCTCCAAACTGCAACAGATGAATCGTACAAAGATCCAACAAACATCCAGGTACATTTACGAGTAAACGCAAAAACTTGATTTATATTAACAGAATACATTAATACATAAAAAAACAAAATAAAATTGCTAATACCTTTTTGTCTTTGTTTTGCATTGACATTAAATAACTGCAATCCCCTGCTCTGTGTAAAGAGAGACTGAATTTTCCTCCCACTGTCTTATTTTTTTTTTTAGCTGTCCAAGCTGCTGGTAAGTTTAAGTAGTGTGTTAACTAACAGCCGAGCAGATATCCTCCATTTGTCTGTGTCTGCCTTTTGTGTAGTCACCCTCTGTAGTAGAAATAGAAGTGAGCTTTCTTAGCTAAGTGCAAGCTTCTTTTCCACTTGGGTTTAATTTGCTATTGTGTTAGAAATGCTTTAATTTAGTTTTGTTATTTGTTAATTATGGTAACTAGACAATGGGTTGTGGCTTCCATTTTTTCATATTATTTGAGAACGTCATGTTTAAAGTTGCTACAAATCAAAATTTCTATCCATGGAAGACATCGGACTGTTGCACATCATGATTTAAAAGCAACTTTGCAGTGACCATTCTCATGTAGATGTATCTCAGATTAAGCATTTGTCCTCCACACTGTAATTTTATGCTTTGGATGTTTGTCATGTGTATCATTGTCTATATTTGTTTTCATGGTTTGTGTTGTATGTTTTTTAGTCATTGTTTTTTGTACCTAAACGTAGATCGACTAACGCCTTTAATTTTCACCTTCACATTTTTCTTTTATTATTTTGTGCAGAGAAGCACAATATTCTTTAATTCTAAAAATATAAGTTGAATATAAGCTGAAACCTGTCTGCTGTCCATCTGCTGTCAGAGTAAGCATCAGAAACACCAGGCCTTTGAGGCTGAGCTGCACGCCAACGCCGACCGTATCTGTGGGGTCATAGATACGGGTAATGCACTGATCCAGAGAGGAGCGTGTGCTGGCAGTGAGGATGCCGTCAAGGTACACTTATCAACTATTTGACTAAAAATGAAACTTAACAAAATGCATATTTCAAAATTGCTGTTCTCTTTTATCACATCACTTTAGGCCAGACTCAATGCGCTAGATGAACAATGGCAGTTCCTGGTCAACAAATCGGCAGAGAAGAGCCAGAAACTGAAGGAGGCCAATAAGCAACAGAACTTCAACACTGGCATCAAAGACTTTGACTTCTGGCTTTCTGAAGTAAGGCAGAAATATTCTGCTGAAATGCTGCCAGACAAAGACGCAACGTTTAACAGATCTCATTGTTTATTAAGGTTGAGGCTCTACTTGCGTCTGAGGATTATGGCAAAGATTTGGCCTCTGTCAACAACCTTCTCAAGAAACACCAGTTGCTTGAAGCTGACATATCTGCTCATGAGGTACGCTACTAGGGTAAACGTTAAAAACGGTTGATTTACATTTTCTTTTAATATTAAAAAGCACACAATCTAACCACACCATGACCACACCCAACATTTTATTTAAAATGCAACTGATAACCTTTTATTGCACATGGGTTTTGTGTCTTTTTGACATCTACAACAACAATGTGTTTTTTTTAAAAAACACTAAGATTATGATGAGTAATTTTGTCAATCTCGGGTTTGAGCCAATAGGGTTTAGGGCAGGGCCATAATATCATTTTTTACATGTCTTGATGTGACCTATTTTTGATGCTAAGTTTCATTTGTCTACGATGACATTTTTCTGGGCCGGGCTCCCATTGGGGCAATGTAAATCGATTTTTGAGGTGGCGCTACTGAGCCGTATTTTTTCTCGGGGTCTTCACTCAAAATGAGAGTTCACTGAACTCTAATTTTTGATACCACTTAACTGTCTATACATTATTGTTTACTGCTTTATTTTTGCTATTTTTTTCCTCAAAATTATACAACTACAATAGGGCTCTCGCATGAGTGCAAGGAACTCGTCCTCCTCGCACATTTGTGCTCGGGCCCTAATTAAATGATTTCCATCATTCTCTGTTATGGTATACTTTATTTGTCCAACAGTTTCTGTAATAACAAGTACTGTCCCCTTCTTTAGGATCGTCTCAAGGACCTGAATGGGCAGGCTGACGGCTTGATGGCCAGCAATGCATTTGACACCTCACAGGTGAAAGACAAGCGCGACGCTGTCAATGGTCGCTTTTCCAAGATCAAGAACATGGCTGCTGGACGTCGCGCCAAACTCAACGAGTCTCATCGCCTGCATCAGTTCTTTAGGGACTTGGATGATGAAGAGTCTTGGATCAAGTAAGTACTGGGAGTATACCTTATGTCTGCCATGATATATAAGGATTCAAGAAATAATTCTGTTGTTAAATATTTAATGAATTAAGCACGTTTCACTCACAGGGAGAAGAAGTTGCTTGTAAGTTCGGAGGACTATGGACGTGATTTGACTGGAGTGCAGAATTTGAGGAAGAAACACAAAAGGCTGGAAGCTGAGCTTGGAGCTCATGAGCCAGCCATTCAGGTGAGGGATCTTTATTTACTGTGACACCATTTAAAGAGATGGTGTTTGGGTTTAAATGTCATCTTCCTTAACATTGTTAAATGTCATTCTGTTCCTGTAGTCGGTGCTGGATACAGGGAAAAAACTGTCTGATGACAACACAATAGGCCAGGAAGAGATCCAGCAGAGGCTTGCCCAGTTTGTTGATCACTGGAAGGAACTTAAAGACTTATCTGGTGCAAGGTATGTGACTATTTACTAATGTAAATGAATGGGGAGGTGTTGTCCTACATGTTTGGAGGGGTGATTTGAGTGTTTGCCCACCAACCCACAATGCATGCTGTCATTCTCTTCTTGGGCAAGATGCTTCACCCATCTTGCCTTTGTTTGAATGTGTTCTTTTAATTTATTCAGAACCCCATGAGCTTCCACAAAGTGTCTTCCTGGAGTCTGTAAACTAACTGAATGAGCAAATAATTGGTGGTGTTTGAAGCTACTGTTGGTCAACCCCAGGGTAGTTGTGGCTACAGATGTAGCAGTTGTCAAAGTGCCTTTGAGCACATGGAAAAGTGCCAAAGAAGACTAATGCATTATTATGTTCAGGGGCAAGAGGCTGGAGGAGTCATTGGAGTACCAGCAATTTGTTGCCAATGTGGAAGAGGAGGAGGCTTGGATTAATGAGAAGTTGAACCTTCTGGGAAGTGAGGATTATGGTGATACACTGGCAGCGGTGCAGGTACTTTTTCTCTCCAGTCAAATAATGATGAAAGCATTTCTTTTAAATATTCACCATTGATACAGTATAAATTACAGCAGTTTGGTAATTTTCTGACAGGGCTTACTAAAGAAGCATGAAGCCTTTGAGACTGATTTCACAGTACACAGGGACAGAGTCAATGATGTGTGCGCAAATGGAGAGGAGCTCATCAAGAAGGTGAAAAACTCAAATCAATATAGCAAAAACCCATTCAGTTGTGTGTGTTTTGGCTTAGTTGCTGATGCTTGCTTATATATAATTAACAGAACAACCACCATGTTGACAACATTAGTGCAAAGATTTCCGCTCTCCGTGGCAAAGTGTCAGAGCTGGAGAGAGCAGCGGCTCAGAGGAAAGCAAAGTTGGATGAAAACTCTGCTTTCTTACAATTCAACTGGAAAGCGGACGTTGTGGAGTCCTGGATTGGTATAACAAATTTCCATATTAGTTGATATACAAAAGTATTTTTTTCCAACCAGTCCTCAGACCATGTGTTGTTTGCAGGTGAGAAGGAGAACAGCCTGAAGACTGACGACTATGGTAGAGACCTGTCCTCTGTGCAGACTCTGCTTACTAAACAGGTAACTCCTCTTATACAGTATAATTTAGACACTAAGTAGTGTGACTAAGTCCTAACATCTCCTTTTGAATATTTCTGTTGTAGGAGACATTTGATGCTGGCCTCCAGGCTTTCCAACAAGAAGGCATCACAAACATCACAGCTCTCAAAGACCAGCTGCTGGCGGCCAAGCACGTCCAGTCAAAGGCTATTGAAGCCCGTCACGCGGCTCTGATGAAGCGCTGGAACCAGCTACTGTCCAACTCTGCTGCTCGCAAGAAGAAACTATTAGAGGCTCAGGAGCACTTCCGAAAGGTTCACTACTGGAAGCAGAAAAATTCTCAAGACTAAAATGTATATTTATTTATACATGATTTTGTCTCCATTCCCAATAAGGTTGAGGATCTCTTCCTGACGTTTGCTAAGAAGGCATCTGCCTTCAACAGCTGGTTTGAGAATGCAGAGGAAGACCTGACAGACCCAGTTAGATGCAACTCTCTGGAGGAGATCCGTGCTTTGCGTGAAGCTCATGAGGCCTTCCGCTCGTCTCTCAGCTCTGCTCAGGCAGACTTCAACCAGCTGGCAGAGCTGGACCAGCAGATCAAGAGTTATCAAGTGATGTCAAACCCCTACACCTGGTTTACCATGGAAGCTTTAGAAGAAACTTGGAGAAACTTGCAAAAGATTATCAAGGTCTGAGAAGTTACAAACATTAAAGCCCAAAGTGTTTTTCCCATTGACCATTAGTCAATTTTGTTTTCTTTGATTGTGTATTGTTTTTTTTTTTGTGAAGGAGCGAGAGTTGGAGCTGCAGAAAGAACAAAGAAGGCAGGAGGAAAATGACAAGTTGCGACAGGAGTTTGCTCAGCATGCTAATGCTTTCCATCAGTGGCTCCAGGAGACCAGGTAAAGCCTTCTCCTCAAAACTGATCATTGGATTGCATTTTTCTTATTGACATTTGAAATGCAAAGACTCATTGTATTGTCTTTTTTCTCCTCTTGTTCACTGCTTCCTCGCTGGTGCTTGGGAATTCTTTGCTAATCAGGACATATCTGCTGGACGGGTTATTATCACTTTTTTTGTTATGTGTGTGTGTGTTTGTGTCTGGAAAATGTGCATCTAAACTGGGTGAAAGTGGCTCTTTAAATAGAACTTGATGTTTTACTGAATTATGTTTGAAATCTCTGATCCTCCTCCTCCTCACCTTCTCTCTGAATAGCATAGCTTATCGGCGAGTTATCTGTGTCTATCAGTACCAGGTTGCTGATGATCTTTCTGGAAGGTCAATCTCTTTCAAGCTTTGGTTTTGTTTACCATTGCCTCTGACCCACATGGCCCCCTGGCCTGATTTGCCTCGCACACATTTGTCATCACAACTTGGGCTTGGTTTTTAAGTCTGTGCTTTACTAACATTCACCAAATGTACATGTGTCTTCAGAAAGCTATATCCCACCTTTTTATGCACATATAATACATGCCATTAGTAAATTAATTTGCATCATACTAATGCCACAGGGCCAGTGTGCTGTAGCCCTAATCAGAAAGATGCATGGTTTGGGTTATTGGTAGTTTAATGGCATGGATTAAATATTAAAATGGAGATAACAAGAGGTTTAGACTTTGACGGCAGTTTTAACATTTAATCTGTGTATTATAAAGATTTACAAAAGGTATTTTAAGGTTTTGTTATTAACCCTTCAGGCTACTTAAGTTACTTTTTGATCTCTAGATCTTGCATGGTGGAGGAGTCTGGTACCTTGGAGTCCCAGTTAGAAGCCACCAAGGTTAGTCTTTCTCTAGACATTATTTCTAATGAAGTAGAAACTATTGTGATGGTATGGTTATTTACCTTTTTTGTTATATAGCGTAAACACCAGGAGATCCGAGCCATGCGGAGCCAACTGAAGAAAATCGAAGACTTGGGTGCAGCAATGGAAGAAGCGCTTATATTGGACAACAAATACACAGAGCACAGCACAGTGGGTCTGGCACAGCAGTGGGACCAACTGGACCAACTAGGAATGAGGATGCAACACAACCTGGAGCAGCAGATACAAGCCAGGTACACAAACACGCACACAAGGCATCAACAAAACATTCTTGAACACATGATGGTAAAATCCTGTCCCTCTGACTTTAGGAACACAACAGGTGTGACGGAGGAGGCTTTGAAGGAGTTCAGCATGATGTTCAAGTAAGAAACTCCAGCATTAACCAAGGTTTCTACCAATATATGGACAATCCTGATTAGTTTACATGTTTTTGTAGACACTTCGACAAGGAAAAGTCAGGAAGGCTAAACCACCAGGAGTTCAAGTCCTGTTTGAGATCACTGGGCTATGACCTGCCAATGGTGGAAGAAGGAGAGCCAGATCCTGAGTTTGAGGCCATTCTTGACACTGTAGATCCCAACAGGTTTGCAATTAAAATAATTCAAAACTGAATGTAGAGATTATTCCCTTTCTCTTGTTTTAATATAAGCAACATGTCCACAGGGATGGAAACGTGTCTTTACAAGAATACATGGCCTTTATGATAAGCCGTGAGACAGAAAACGTCAAATCCAGTGAGGAGATTGAGAGCGCCTTCAGAGCACTCAGCACAGAGAACAAACCCTACGTCACAAAAGAGGAACTTTATCAGGTGAGATGTGTGTCTTGCATTAGAATACATATTCAATGCATAGTGGTCTAACTCTCTGTTTCTTTCAGAATTTAACCAAGGAGCAGGCAGACTACTGCCTGTCACACATGAAACCCTACTTAGACAGCAAGGGTCGCGAGATGCCCTCAGCGTTCGACTTTGTTGAATTTACTCGCTCGCTTTTTGTTAACTGATCCATAGCTCCCCAGAGATCAATCAAGATGCGTTTGCCTCACACACAGACACAAAGCTGAAACTGCATGAATGTGGCACTAGAAATACTCAGTGATAACTATTTATCTGACTTTGTCCTAACTCTATGTGCTTCTAATAATATAGTAACTGTCTGTATCTGAACGTGAATGTTTAGCCGTTTTAGCTTTTGCTTTCACTCACTAGTTACAATGAAGTTATGTAAACACCTTGACAACTGCAGTGTGCTTTTATTAAACGCCTCTGGTTAGAACTGGAAACATGTTGTTTCATGTATTTATTTATTTATTATAGATCTTTTCAGTTCAAGAAAAAGTTAATACATCTCATTCTGCCACTTGTCTGGCTATGTGGTCTAGCTGACTGATCTCTCTGGGGCCTTGCTCTGTTAAGTCACCACTGAGCTGCCATATGCTGACCGTGCCGTCAGTCTTCCCCACAGCCAAGAGGTGAGTGTTCTGGGAGTTAAACACTAAACACGTCGCGGCTTGACCACAGTGACCCTTCTCAATGGTGGCTGCAGGCCTCAACGATTCATCTCCTAGATCAAAAATCTGCACTTCACCTTGAAAAATAAAAGTGTAGCATTAATTTTATACTCACCCCACACTGTAGCAAGATAATGACAAAAATATCAGCTACTGAGTTATAAATACTAATGACTCTGACTCAGAGATTACACTGAATCAAACTTGAATATCAGCAAACTACAATTTATTCAGAGGGTGATTATGAATGAATGATTACCTTGACTAGTTGCTGCAGCAAAGACCAGAGGTCTGCTTGGGGACCATTGCACATGAAAGATGTAGGAATCAGAGACTCTGAGAGAAAGCACTGGGTTGGCCTGGAGCAGAGAGTGGACGTGCACAAGTCCGTCTGTCCCAGCACTTACAAACAGGTTTCTGAAAAAAACATTCCTGGAGTGACAATGGGACTGTAATATTATGTTTATCCAAGGGGTATCTAATGAATTAGAATATTACGTTGTAAAAGTATTATTAATCCAAAAAAACATTGTTTTCACTATATTTTGCCTTAAGTCTCAAACCACCACAGAAGGCAAACATCAATATGTATTTTTTTGTGAATGTCAATAAGTGATTTTGTGAGTTTAACAGTAAGTCATACATTTTAAAATTATGTGAAAATAATGATTGGAAATGTCTCCCAATCTGTGAAATCAATGAACCCAAGTACCCGTGTTTCAGGTTTGAAATGCTGAGAGAAAAATGTACTTGCACCATATAATTATTTATATTATTATTTACTGGATAGCATCTGTATGTAGTAAATAAGAGTGCCTACCTGTGGAAAGGAGAACAGTGTATGGAGTGGATAGGACCACTGTGTTTTCTAAATGAAAAGACTGCTGGGGCTCTTAATGTGACACTCTGGCCCTCAGAAGGAACCATCGCCATCTTCTGAGATGAGAAAGAGCATCTGAGGAGCAAGCCTCCCTCCGAACCAACCAAGAATGTGTCAGAATCCCAGAACGATCTAGCCAGAGCAGTGACTCCAATGTTACTACTGCCTCTTGTCTAACAAAACATTGAGGAGTAAGTGGTAAGTGGTTCAAAAACAACAGTGAGGTATTATATTAAGTGTTTGTTATAGTCTCTCACCTTAAAGCCAGCACTACTGCTATGAGGAACCTGTTGTAAAACTAAAGCATAGCCTGTGCTGAGGATTAGGCTACTTTGGTCCAAGTTCCATAGCAGGATTCTTCCTCCAGAACAGGCGCTGAGTATCCCAAACACCCCCTTCTTCTGAAGGGGTACCCATGACACCTAAGGACACAAAAAATGCTTTGTTTAACATAAACATTTCTGTCCCAAAAGACAAAGTCTATTGTAACGTAGATATGTGCCTTATAAATTGGCTCTCTGTGACTGTCAGTCGATATACCAGTTTGCGCCAGCACAGTATCCTGAGTGCGACTGGTGTCCCAAACTACCACTTCTCCACTGTAAAGACCTCCTGCAAGCAGACAACACATTTACAGACATTAAAAAACAAAAGCTAGAATATGACATTTGAATACATCCCAGATATAGAGGCGTGCAAAAAAGTGCAGAAATATTACTTCAGCAATACTCCATTTGAAAAAATACACTTGTTTTAATTTTAATCTGCAATTTTTGTTGTTTTAAAAAATTGTTTTAATTATAGACACACTAACCCCAATTTTGCATGCCTCCACCAAATCTATTGCAATATTATACATACAGGAACTCTACTTTTGAAAACTATACAGGTGTTACACATTAGTCACATATTTTTTCGTACCTGCTATGAGGGCTGGCTGGTCTGGGTGACAGCACAGAGCCGTTACTGCTGTTGGGACGTCTATGACCAGGTCAGCATGTGTGGGACTCAGGCCTTTTCGGTTCAGGTTCCATGTACAGACAAAAGATTTCTCTGTGCTCCAATCCCCATTATCTATCCTACAGAAAAAGAAAAGTAACACAGAAACACAAATGAATAGTGAATTATTATTTCTGGTGTTTATTAATAGTTAAAATAGACCTTAACCTTAACCTACATTAAAGTTGTTTCATATACCCCCATCCACTTGTGAAAGCCTTAAGGTGATTATTTTACAAACCATACCGGCCAAAACCACAGGAAACAACAGCACCAGTACAGTTCCAGGATACACATGTCACATGTAAACCTCTCTCCTTAGCGCCGGGATGCTCAAGACAATGAAGACAAGACACCTGTAAATACACAACACATAACTTCACTGTTTTGACTTGCACATCAAACATACATTCTATAATATATAATCTATAATATTTTACGGACAAGTTCATTGTGGTCCTCCCAGCTGACTTTAAAGCCGTCAAATGCGTGACTTCTGGCATTTTTGACTATTTCTCGGATGACATTTTCCACCACTCGGTCCAGAAAGTGCTTTAGTTCGGGTTTCTCCAGCTCCTTGGGGTTTGGTTCGTACAGCGTCTGCTTATCTTTGTCCTTGGACTCGGTTTGTGTGCTGCCAATGCTGGTGATCACAGACTGTGCCTCTGCGTCTGCACTGTGCACCTGCCTGGTCTGACAGCTTTTCTAAAACCAGATGTGATCAGACAACATTTAACTCAGCTAACATCTGATTAAAGTTGACCACACACGTTCACGCTACGCACCGGATCCTGTTCCGAGTGTTGAGACTGTCTCCATAGTGACCGTACACTGACCGAGTCCACGGTGTCATCGCTGAACATGTTAGCTACGCTACACTGAAATATTTACCAAGATGGAGAAATTATACACATTCCTACTGAAAATAATATATTAGAATAAGACGAGCAAATCCCTTTGTGTTTATCCATCTCAATAAATTCTGAGCTGGGCTAGAATTTTTCCTTACGCAGCTTCTTCTTCTGTGGAGTTTAACGGCGATTCACATCCAAGAAGTTGTATTACCGCCATCTAGTGTCTACAAAATCTCTTTCAAGTGCCCTCTTAGTTATGCTGTCAGCATTTTCATTCCCCTTAATACCCCTGTGGGCTGGGACCCACACAAACACAGTTCCTGTCGCCCTTCCCTTCAGGTTCAATCTTTCAAACTTTAATCACCAGATCTTGCTTTGATTTAGACGTACCAGATTTTATACTTTCTAAAGCAGATACAGAATCACTGCACACAAGGGCATTCTCATTCTCACTTATCCTAATCAGCTCTAAAGCCACATAAAGAGCATACAGCTCCACTGTAAAGACACTCAAGAAATCAGAGGCAAGCTTACCTATTTCAATTTTACATTTTGGAACATACACAGCAAAGCTTGTGCGGCCTGTATCCGAATCCTTGGACCCATTTATGAAAACCTCAGCATAACCAGAGTATTGTTCTTCAATGTGACTATAAAACATACTTTGTAAATCTGCTGTTTAATTAGAATTTTTAATCGACAACAACTCCAAATCCACCCTGGGCTCCTCAGTCGACCAAAGTGGAACTACTGGTCAAATGACAACAGGACAAAATGCCAGGTTAAAAACTCCAAGCAATCTGGCCGTTGACTCTGCTGCTCATCCAAAGCTTGACTTCTGGGCCTCATGCTTTTCCTAGGAATCCAACAACAATTTCTGAGCAGGATGAGTATCAGCATAACCTTTCAAATGAATACAATAGCAAGCACTTAACTGAGATAAAGGCACTTCCCCAGTTTCCACTTGTAATGAGCACACAGGGGAAGTTCTAACAGCACCAAGTCACAAACGAAGTGCTCTAGCCTGAATCACATCCAGCCTCTTCAGTGGAGACTCAGCAGCAGATCCATAGGTAACACATAGAGACAATGCATCAGCTCCGAAGTCCCTCCCAACTAGACATCAAATAATGTTCAGAACCTTTTGAAACTTTTTAATGATACAATCTATATGACATTTCCAAATCAATCTGGTATCAAAATGTACACACAGGAAATTAAAACTTTCCACAACTTCCAGGTTAGACTGATTTCAAGTTTCATATGATTGATGATTTTATATGCACCAAAGCATATCATATGCCTTCTCTACATCAAAGAATACAGCTGCCACACTCTCTTTATTAACCTAAGCCTTTATTTCATCTTCTAAACACAAAACTGCATCAACAGTCCCCCTCCCCTTCTTAAATCCACTTTAACACTGCACAGTCAACCGGTTCTTCTCCAGGAAATAAGCAAGTCTTTTGTTTAACCAAACACTTCATAAATTTGCAAACATTAGATATCAAAGCAATGGGTCTGTAGTTACCTGGATTACTGGCATCTTTACCTGGTTCTTTATAGGAATAGAGGAGGAAGAGACCCCTCTACCCACTCTTACACAACAACAATAACTTAACCTTACACAGCTTTGCATGCATCACACCACATGTCTCAAGGAAGCCAATCATGGATCATGGAGCCTCTTCAGTGTCTTTTGGTTTTCCCAGGAATTCTACTTTATCAGATACATTTTTCCAATATAACAAACCTTAAAATTAATAAACTAATTCAATTGATTTAAGCGGGAAAATAGATATACTCAGTGATAATGGGTAATATAAAATACATTTTCGTTGGAGTGCCTGTTTGAGTTTGAACTACAGGCTCTTGAGATTTAAAAAAAAAAAAAAAAAAAAAAAAAAAAAAGATCCATGATTGAGATGTAAATGGAGACATAATGGAGCTCTGGCTCACTTCGAAGTCCGCTCCAGTTACAGAAGTAAATTTCCCATTCACTTTTCTCATAAACTTTTTGAAAAAAAAAAAAAGTACATTAAAAGTTTGAAAGTTTGCTCAAGGTTAATCAGCTACATGGTAACTAATGATCACAAAACCTATAATTTTATTTAAAATCTGTTTTGCCTAATCTTAAATTTTAAAAGTTCTTTTTGGACTTAAAAAGTACTTAAAAAATGAATGGAAAATTTACTTCCGGAACCAGAGCCAACTTCGAAGTGGCAGGACTGTTGAGCCATGACTTTTCTGTATTCGTGCATCATTTAATTCAAAATGTGAAATAAACTGAATTGTTATATTATTGTACCCAATTTCTATTGGCACGCAAACATAATCCAGCATAAAATTTACACCAGGGAGTTTTAATAAGGCAAAATTTTATTTTCATACTTTTAAGAAATTGGCTCCAGATTGAGACAACTAGTTACCTGCACCATACGTTCTTCAAAATTTACCATTATGTGTCTATTTAAGGCCTTTTATAATTGTTACACACACACACACACACACACCCACCCACACACACACACACACACACACACACACACACACACACAGTTTTGAACAAGTCTCCTTCTGTCACATTTGATTTATGTTGGCTGCACATGGACAGTCCAATATTTCCGGAAGGTCTTTGGGCGCCACATCGTACCGCCTATCGTTTTTAATCGAACCGCCTACCTAACAAATAAAGAGCCACCTACCCTACGCACTTCCTTATGAGCTTATCGCCACGCCTGTTCTCTTAAAATAAAAACTTCGCCACAATCAAACTTCCTCATTTTAGTGTGGAAGAATGGCCAATCCTAAAGTATTCTTCGACGTGACCGCGGACGGAAAATCTTTGGGGAGAATTGTGATGGAGCTCCGCCAGGATGTGGTGCCGAAGACAGCCGAAAACTTCCGGGCGCTGTGCACCCACGAAAAAGGCTTTGGCTTCAAAGGCTCCAGCTTCCACCGGGTCATCCCTGATTTTATGTGCCAGGGGGGTGACTTCACCAATCACAATGGAACAGGAGGAAAGTCCATCTACGGCACTAAGTTTCCCGACGAGAACTTCGTTTTGAAGCACTCGGACGAAGGCATCCTGTCCATGGCCAACGCAGGGCCAAACACCAATGGATCGCAGTTTTTCCTCTGCACCGTTCCGACGCCCTGGTTGGACGGAAAGCACGTGGTCTTCGGTTCTGTGGTGGAAGGCATGGGGGTGGTCAAGAAAATTGAGTCCTACGGCACCAAACCCTCCGGAAAAACTAAAGCGAAAGTTGTGATCGTCGATTGCGGTCAGCTTTGAGCTCAGTACCCAACGGGACGCCTTGATAAGGCCACCATTTTTCTCATCAGTGATCATGATGCATTTCAAGTGGCACTTCTCGGCTTGTTATAGCGCAAAAATGTTTGTCGCATGACGAAATAAAAGTTTTGTAAGTGGTTGGTACGACTTTTCTTTAATTTCGACAAATCTACATTCAGAGTTTTGAGTTGTTTACCAACTGAGCAAAGTGTAGAGCTTTGTAGGATTCATATTTCTAAAACGTCAGACCATAACGTTTGTTTTGTGTAAACCTGTTTGATCAGATTCCTTTGATTGCCACACCTTAAAGTTGGCATTACTGAACCCAGCGTGCTAACTTACAGTGCATGTCATTTTCTGTCAAACGCAAATAGATTTGAAATGTGTGATCAAGCCATCCAAAAAGTTGTACATTTATTTATTTAACAAAGCAACAGGTACACTTAATTTTTTAATAAATGGGTGTCCAGTGGAACAGAACAAATACTGCAGACTCCAGAAGGACTCTACAGAAAAATCTTCTCTAAAATTTACCAAATGTTCAGCTAAGCTCAAAACTAGAATTGTAAAAAAAACAAAAAATTACATTTAGACCTGTTGTGGATGTCTGAAAAAGAATACTAACACAAGTTTGGAGTACCCAAACCTGATGCCTCACCCTATTGTCCTTCCAAGTACAATTGTCTAATATCAAGATACATGTACCCGAAACATGTAAAGTTGAACATAACAAGCTGGTGCATTCAATCAGTCCCATTAGTACAAGTAAAGGAAAATGCTTCTAGCTAAGTCTTGAAATAACCCTCACCACTTAGTATAATATACATTTTCTATAAAAGTGGTTAAGGATGCTATGATTAAATCATCACTGCACCATGGCTTATTTATTGAACTCACACCATTAACAGAAAATGTATTTTCATGTCTTACATACAAATTGCTATTGTACGCATTTTAAATGTACGCAGATGACGTGCATAATGCTACAAAAAGTTATTTTGCATGTCTTTGGGAGACGTACAGAAACAATGACAAGTGAGACTTAATAGAACCATTGTCCCTCCCCACAATCACCCTGTAGACCTGTGTAGACTGGTCTAAGACATGATAATATGGGCAGGCTGCAGCTGCAGGGAAGATGTTGGACAGGCTGACAACACACAGGAAAAAGTTGTTTATTTTACAAAACCTCCCCAAAACAAAATACTTTGCTCCCGTAGTTCATAGGAGGATCATCAAAAGGTGACTGAATAAATGCCTTTAACTAATCATCATCCCCTTCGTCCTGAAAAGACAAGAAAGTTAAATTGCTTTACTTAAAAAAAAACCAAAACAAAAAACAAACAAAAAAACATTAAAATAAAAAATAAATTAAAATACAGCTCAAAAGTCAAATTGCAACAATCTCACCTCTCCATCTTCTCCATCACCATCCTCATCATCATCTTCTCCCTCTTCCTCCTCACCCTCATCAATATCCTCCAGACCTTCTTCCTCTTCATCATCGTCATCATCACCATCACCCTCTTCGTCCTCCATGTCAGGGACCTGCAAGACACAAGAGTATAATAAGCTTAACATTTTTTTTTATTTTTTTTTAAAGAAGACAGAGACAGACACAGTATTTTGTTTTGACAATTGCTTTGATATAGTAGTTATACCAAGTAGTACTGAAGAGGGTTGGGCCAAATGTCATCCTTGATCACTTCCCCCAGCTCATCAGCTCCTGCATCTGAGTGGTCAGTGAACCAAGTAAAGAAGCTCTCGGGCTCTTCGTGCTGCCTCTTCTTTCCAGCTTTGTTAGGTGACTGGCCAGTGCGCTTTGTCAGATCCTAATAGACAAGATTTCAAGTGAAAACTGAAATAAATGCACATTTTTTATTAGATTGTATTTTGCCTTCTATTATTAGTATTGTAACATAGTATAATTGTGCTTCAAGTATTTAAAAAGTTTAAATAAGAATGTTCACAATTTTCACAAACTGCATTAGAGTAAATTAAAAAAATGTATATTTTTGGACAAGATAGATACCTTGTACAGGCAAAAATAAAAAACTAACCTTTCCGGCTTTCCATTTGATTTCAGTCGATTTGGACACAGGATCACCACTCTCATTTACGTTAAACTCTTTGGAAAGGGTTTTGTTCTCAAAATATGGGTTCTCATCAAAAAACTAAAAAGCAAATAAAATGATGTTACACAACAATGCAATAAAAGGTTAACATACAAGTTCTGTCAACTTACAAAATCTATTCTATAGCCAGACTTTATGTCCTCAAACTCTGTGACCTCAACCCTTGACAAGTAATGAAGTGCTTCCTCATCTTCCTCACCAAGAAGAGCTGAAACTAAACATAAAAGATGCATACAGTTTAATAAAAATGTAAATTGTTAATGTTCTCTTTAAACTGTTATTCCTTTTTACCTTGTGGATGATTAACGAATGTTGTGACCCAAAAGTTAGGTATTTTGGCTATGAGCTCTGACCTCTTCTGAAAAAATGGCTGGCGTAATTTGTTGTACTTCTGTTCTACTTTTAAAATGTCTTCACTAGCCTGCTCGTTCAGTCTGTGGAGGGAAAAAAACAAGTTTTCAAAATTCAACACTATTAACATTTGTCAAGATGATGTAACAAGTGATTTAAAGCATCATACCTGTCAATTTCATTCTGTACTTCATCAATGTGTTCAATTGCTTCCTGTTGTTCCTTTTCTGAAATGGAAGTTTATGGAACAAAACACACATACACAAGCGCAACGTTAGAGTGCACTACAAAATTCGCGCAAGTTTGTTGTACACGTCAAACTACTCGTAAAGTCTCAATGGCGTCAAATAAGAAAATCTTTAATATGTGCAACTTTAAGCGTACTAGGAAAACGCCATGTAATGACTGCCAGCAGGGTCGACACTCCGGCAGTCTGGCGCTTCCTGTCGCAGCTAAAGGCGGCCTGGTTTAAACAAGAGGCTCGTCTGTGCCTCGCTAAGATCCGTTATACCAAACAATGCGCTAAATTGAGCGATAGGTCTGTGGTGAAATTCAAAACAAGATAGTTAAAAAATGTAATGCAGCCGTGCGTTAACAAATGCATTTGGTGTAATTGTTTAAGAAAAGTATATTTATAACAAAAGTTTAACTATCTTATGTTAAACAGTTAGCATCACAGTTGCTCAAAAGTCAGCCATAGTGATTTGAAGGAAAAGCTAGTGCATGGCAAGCTAATCAGAGACAATTTATATAGATACGTTAAAGCAATAAATCAACCAACTCCGACTAGGACGTTAAATACCAAGCCACTACAGGACTGTGGTTTTCTCTAGCTCGAGTAGGGCAGGGTACCATTTGTGAGTGCAAGATGCAAATGTTGGCCCGTGTGGACAGCTAATACTCACGCTGCTAAAGTTAGCATCGGCTAAGTAGCGCGCAACGCTACACTGACGTACTGCATCATACCAATTAGCCACAAGTGTAAAAATAAGCGCATGCAACAGCTATAAAGGCAATAGCCACAATATGCCCCCTTTCATTATTGAAAAATACCCTTCGCCGTAAATAACAAAATTACGAGAAACAAATGAAAATGGCGTTGTTCGGGATAAGCGCCATTCTTTTAGCGTTACCAGAGGTCTCGTCCGCTCCGTCGTGATTTGAATTCTCCTTTCTGCTGACTTTCGCCGCTGATGCCGACATTATTCCTGTCTGCCGTGACCTTCTGGACCAGAACTAGATTCCAAGTGCTATTGTTACTCCTTTCAGATGGTCAAAAGTTACTTCCACCTTGCACAGAAACCCACGATGAGGAGAAATAAGCGCAGCTCATGAGCTCTGCACGCCACTGCCTCTCTGGGATGCGCTCGGCCAGTGAACACAACAATGGTGCTCTAGCGCCTCCAACAGGGTGGAGTGTGGTGATGAGTCTCGTGTGGGTAGAACATGGATCAAATACTTCCATGGTATATAAATAGACACGCACCTGTTGCTTATCAATTAATTCCATCACAATAAACGCGTTTTGGCAATCTCTCTCTTTCTATTTCACCGGAAATAAAAGATTACAAGCAGACTTTCTAAAATCTGTTCCTTTATATCTTTGGTTCCTACAGTGTATGGTTCCTGCTCTATTATGACAGAGCCATTCCAATATCTATTTTCATTCTCTTTCCTTTGGCAGGATAAATTAACCGTTGCTAATTTATGTGTATAATGTATAAGTTTTGAAGTTTAAGAGGTTGTTTTGGCATCATGATTCATATGCGCACCGTGACAGGTGCATCCAAAGCATGAAGAGGATTGGTCCTCAATGACCAATCGCCTTCACCGCAGCGGGTTGACGCAGGATCAGCGTCGGTTCGTAGTTAACGCAATTCAAACTTTCTCGTATTTGTTTCCACGATGATCGGGAGCTGAACTTTCTGGGGATTATCTGTGATTTACACTGGTAGGCGTTAAAATAACGCATCAAAAGTATTTCGATAGCGTTTTCTAAATTTTGTGTCCAAACAAAGATAACTTTATCTGGCACGGGGCGGACTTTGACAGCGCGTGAATGACCAACACAGTTGCCTGAGAGCCATTATGTCAGGAGCGATGCTACAGGTAAAGAAAAGATTTGCGTTTGTGGAGTACGCGTGTTAGTAGGATTGTACGTTAGATGTTGTATAAGATACACCGCGATATTGTGGCGATATTGTGGCGATACTGTGACGTTTTCTGAGTTAAATACCAGTGTTTAGCTAAGCCACTTTGCCAGACAGGCTCACTGGAATTTCCAGTTAGTCTGGTTTGCTCTCTCCTGAGGACCAAATCAGATGTACTTCTCATGTATTTATTATTAATATTGCTGAATTATTTTACTGGACTTTTCTCTGAAAATAGTATTGTTTTGATGAATCCAGTTCTACAATAAATTGTAATAACCCAGCGCTATGGGTTGGGTTACATCAGAGCATTTTACTAAAGCACCTTGTGGACGCATCGTACAGACTGAAAATCTGAAGAGCACAGCTTACTTTTTCTTGTTCTTAGAGAAGGGTTAGGGTGTTATAGGTTCTGACGGACAGACGTGGTTATTTAGCAATTAACAATAGAATATTGTAAATCAAACCATAATCGAACCTTTATGTACAGTTGCATTTTGCTCAAGTCAACTGTAATGTTGTAAAACAATATTATTTAATGGCATTGACCTCAAACGTGTGGATTTTTTAGAATGGCTCCCTCCCAGGACTTGAGGAAGGTGACATTCTTGATCCTGAGTTCCAGCAGCGTCTGGAAGATGCCCGCACTGTCCTGAGGCAGGAAATCCAGAGAGAACTGAAGATCAAAGAGGCAGCGGAGCGACTGCGGAGAGCTGTGACCAACCGCAGAAATGCTGCTGATGTGGAGGGACAACTCAAGGCCTCCAGCCGCAAACTGGAGAAGCTACACTGGGAGCTCCAGGAGCTCAATGCTAGGTCGATGGCCACAGAGAAGGAGAACATTACCAGTAATAGTATTATTAAATCTTATTATATCACTATTAAGTCCAATAATTGTTAACGGTAGAAAAATCTCGATTGGTTCAATGTAGATGCGTCAGATGAGGTTGACAGACAATCATCAGAAGCATGTCAGTGGGAGGATACAACTTCTCCTCTGGCTTGCCGTGTCAGGACTCTGAAGAAACAGTTAACAATGGAGACAAAGGTTAAACAGGGTGCAGAAAACATCATCCACACGTACCACTACAGTGCAGTAAAGGTATATCAGTTGACCTTTCAATCACTGTTGCTTTTACGAGAATAATTTACATTCACTTTTATGTTTTGGTATAATTAATCATGGATAATCAGATACAAGAAATTGGCTAAAATACTTTTATTTATGTTGATTTTTCAGGACAGAAAGATGTTGTCAACTGCTCAGCAAATGCTGCAAGATAGTCGGACTAAAATTGAGTTGCTTCGTATGCAGATCATCAAAGTCACACAAACCAAAGATGATGGACGTGATGGCTCAGTTGGTAATGCTTGCCATTTCTGTTACTATGGTAGGAAGTTTTTGGCTCTGTTTAAAGAAGCAGGTTTGGTGCAAACTCAGAGTTTCTTTACCCTGAAAAGATAAGACTCAAATTGGAGAACTCTTTAACCTTGAGTTCTCCTCCAGAAGAACTGCTTTGACAGGACTTCCTTCCTTGTTTCCATTTATGGTTTCATTAAAAAAATATCTTTTTTGCTTCACAACTATCAGGTCAAAAATAGTAAGGCTTATGCAATGTTGTGTTTGCAATTATTCATTTACAATATACATTACAGCAAGTTGGGCATAGGCTTAAGACAAAAAGAGTTTTGGCATAAATCTAAAACTCATCACAGGTCACCCAGCTGATATGATCAGTCCTCTGGAGCTGAGAATGGCAGAGCTCATGCACCACATGAAGATTGAATTGGCTGTGGCAGAAGGTGCCAAAAACGTGGTAAAGCAACTGGGCGGACGCAAGATCCAAGACCGGCGCATTCTAGCAGAGGTGAATGCTTGTTATACTTGCTTACATACTCTTACTCTATTTTGTTAAGTCTGTTTTGTTTCTTTGTTATTTTTTCCACCAGGCTCAGGCCCGAATGCATGATTCATCTCAAAAGGTGGATTTGCTGCGCCTGTCATTGGAGAGGCGTTTAAGTGAGCTCCCGCAGGACCATCCTAAATATGCTGTGATCAATCAGGAGTTGGCTTCAGTATTATCTTCATCTTTAAGAAGCCCAAAAAAGCAACCTCACACCCTATCATCCACTTGCTCTTCTTCCTTTTTTAAGCCAGCCAGTCTAACAGGTCTTTGTCAGCCTTTTCTTAGTTTGCATCAGGTATGTCTGTCTTTATTCACTCGTATGTTCACGTATGTTTTCAGGCCGATTAGAGGTGTGTTTGATGGGCTGCCAGGACCTGCTGGAGAGTGTACCAGGCCGTGGTCATGTCACCAGCCTCTCTGCTGCCGCCGGCACTGTGTCAGATGGAAAGTCTCTAAAGATGAGAGCTGGTCTGTCGGGCCGCAGCACCAACGGCAAGACCAGCAAGGCAGACGAGTTGTCATGTAAGTTGCATTTAGAAATTTCCAGATTTTCTGGGGATTTTTTTGCTGTATACCAAGGGTGGATCCTGTTAGAATTCCAGCTGATGTTCCCTAAAATGTCACCTCAAATTAAAACTGAACTAAATTTGTTTTTGAAAACTTTAATAACTTGAATAAAAATGGCTGGGTTCCAGTTTTTTTCATTTGCTCTCTGGTTAACGGTGTGTGAAGAGAAAAATCTGATTTTAATTTCTACCTTGATGAGTAAAGCTGCTCTTGGGTTTTAAGTATGGACAGAAAGACAGTATACTGAGCATTTGTCGACTCTTAACTGTTCCCATTTCAAAGTTAAAAGCAGATTAAGCACAAACATTTCATAGACTTGTTATTAAGTAAAAAAGTCCAGGCGGAATACATATAAAAATTCATGTATAGTTTGATACATGCTTGATACATGCTTGAAGCATGGGGTGGAGCCCTACCCCACCCCATGCTTGGGGTGGGGTAGGGCGGCCCATCAGTAATTCGTCAGACCTTTTTCATTGTGGTTGTTTAAAAATCACATACATTCTTGTATTCTGCTGCATTTTAGTTGTTATTTTTTGCCAATAACCACTCACTCCTCTCGCATCTCTCCCGTCTGACATCAAACAAGCCCAGCACCGGTCCACATAGGCTGCCGGCCGACCAGGAAATCTCCTGTGTGTCCCGATTGCCCCGGCACCACAGCTTGATACTTCCCTTTTATCAGATCCTTAATATGACTAAAGATGTAAACGTAATGTTGGACTTTTAAGAGGTTAACTGACTGTTTTTAGTTAAATACTACCAGTCAAAAGTTTGGACACACTCTCATTAAGTGTTTTTGTGGTTTCGCAACAGTGAGTGCGTGGACGAACTTGTCAACTGTCTTGACTGTCTTTTAGTCATGTCAACTATCTGTTCTCTCTGTCGCTCCCAGCATTAAAAGCAGTATTCAAGTATAACTGCTAAAATGAATGGAAGTTAATGGGAGGTCAGTGGGCGTCCCCGATGTGATAGTGATTCATAAAGTTTGTCATAGAGCCACGAAATTTAGCACACACGTTTGTCATGTGAAGACAACCAAAAATATTATGATTGCCACACCCCCTGATACACCGAAAGTCAATGCTGAATCAGCATTTTTGCTGCAATTACATTTTAACTATCTCCTCTGAGGGGGTCTCCTCTGAGGGGGTCTCCTCTGAGGGGGTCTCCTCTGAGGGGGTCTCCTCTGAGGGGGTCTTCTCTGAGGGGGTCTCACCGACAGGGCATCAAAAGTTGTCTCATTTTGATAACTATCACAGTTTACGTGTGGCGGAGCCACAAATTTCCATCAGAATTTTTAAAATTTTCCAAATTTCAAAATTTGCTCCTGTTCACACATACAAAGTCTGATCGGGCTCAATTTTAAACCAGTTGTAAAACTTTCTTGCTTAAACCTTCTCATTGTGAAAGAAACTAAATTGGCGCCCCCTACAGAATAACAAATACATTTGCATCGTAGGACGAAAATTTACACAAAATTCCATTTTGTCATCCCGATCAAGAAAGTCAATGGAAACTATATGGTATTTTTTATTGGGTTGCCATGGCAATCTAATTTTCTTAAATTTCAAAGTAATAAAACAATTTATTAGTTTCATTGGAGAACGTGAAATTTGGCACAGTGACTCTTCAGATCACCCCAATCAAAAAAGTCCACGGGGCCAAAGTCATGTTTTGCATGGTGTTGGCATGAAGCGCGTCAGCACTTCCAATATGTGTTGACTTTGTCTGTTTAGTGACAAGAACCCCCCGAAGCCACAATAACACAAAGACAAGTGGCGCGTCAGTGCCATCCTTGGGAAGTGATGGGCCGGCCAAGTGCGAAGCACGGCCCGCGAGGGCCGTTCGATACCGCTTGCAGGTTTATTTCTTTCTTTATGTTTACTACTTTCTACATTTTATATACATACAGAAGACATCAAAAAATATGAAGCTGGAATATGGAATTATCTAGTAAAAAAAAAAGTTAAATAACTCAACTAAATGTTTTTAATATTTTATATTCAAATCCTCAAAGTAGGTTTTCACTTCACAGCTATGCCTTGTCAGGGTCAAAAAATGCCAAACGTGCAAACTTGGGTTCAAAGCAAAGGGTGGCTATTTTTTTTTTTTTTTTCATCTAAAACAAGTTTTGAGTTATTTTTAGTTTATTATTGCTAGATTACATATGTGTCCACTGATGCCTTCAGTGAGAATCTAGTGTATAAAGATCAGATGATGGGTTGTCAAATGAATCTTTGTTTTCTGTGTTGCAGCTGAGATAAGTGCAGTGCTTAAGGTGGACAACAGGATTGTAGGGCACACGCATTGGAGACAGCTGGGCAAAGAAGCCTGGGGCCAGAGCTTCAGCACTGAGCTGGAACGGGTCAGTGACTCACATTTCATTAAGAGATGAATGCAGTTTTCAAGTAGTCATTTCTGTCTTGCATATACAATTCAATCTCTTTTTAGGACTTATGAAGGTTTAAGATAGGAATGCATGTAAGAACATCTATACATCATGATTTAATGCCAGATCTGTCCATAATTCCAGTTTCAAGTCAGATTATGTGTTCTTTCTGTTGCCCTTAATGGTGAACATCTGTTACTGTGCTAAACAGAGGCCGACTTTTTGTCCCTGATGGAGTGAGAAGGCCAAGTGTTCCTCTGATACCATGTCTGCCTCTTATTCCATTCGTGTAATCTGATAATCCCTTTGACATCAACTCTAATCTGACTTGACTCATACAAATCTAGCATCCACGCCTGAGTTGCATTTCAGTCATTAGTAGTTTGTGTTAATTTGTTCATATAACTGTATCAATAATTAAAATAAATTGGAAACATATGTTATTGTCTATTTATTTTTTATTTATTTGTGTTTGTGTCTTTTATGTTGCCCCAGTCCAGGGAGTTAGAGATTGCAGTGTACTGGAGAGACTGGAGGGCGTTAAGTGGGGTCAAGTTTCTGCGTCTTGAGGACTTCCTTGACAATCAAAGACACGGCCTGTGTTTGGAGCTGGAGCCACAGGGCATCCTCTTTATTGAGGTTTCACCCCTTACACTATATTACAACAAATATAACCATGAAATGTTGAGGGTTTTTTTTCATTTTAATTTATTTTTTCATTATTTATAAGGTTACATTTATCAATCCTGTCATTGAGAGGCCTTCCAAACTTCAAAGGCAGCGAAGAATATTTCCCAAAGAAAAAGGTACAAATTACAAGATATTCTGTATATACACCATTGTTAACAGATATTTTAAAAAACTATTACTCTATATTCTTTGTTCGGTTTTAGAGAGCACTTTCATCATTTGTTTATTTCTGTCTGTTCTCATAGGGAAGAATTTCCTGCGTGCTGCTCAAATGAACATGAACTTTGCGACTTGGGGCCGTTTGATGATGAGCGTCCTCCCTCCTTGCAGCTCTCTGGAGCCCATGAGTCCCCCGTTAGCGGGTCCCAACAGTGCCCTCCCCTCCTCAGCCACATCCCCTCCTCGGTAATGCTTATGTTTTGTGAGACACTGACCCAGAAACGCTGCATCTATGAAAGGAGCTCAGCACAATAGATGCACTTTAACAGTACCCAGCCTTCTCATTTTGCTCAAAGACATTTACAGCCATATGAAACACAACTGTGACTTATATGAAAGGCTGTTTTACGAGTCAGTGTTTTTTTAGACAAAATTGTACTATTGAAAATTTAATCGCAGGATTTGCCTCTAAATAAGTTCATGGTAATATGTGTTGATTATTATTTCAGAGAATCTGTAGCAAATGTTAATATTAATGAAGAACGATCCTCAATTTACTCAAGAAAAAACACTAAAGACTCCCTGGTAAGTGGTTTGTGTCTAAGAGATGCAAAAAGAATGCATTTTACACTTATCAATTGGTCATACATATAAATTTTGCTTTGCAGCTAATTGATGACAACAGAAGTCCAATGCCTAAAAGACAACCTTCTATTCAGCCAAAGTAAGTGGTAGAAGGTGCACAGTCGTAGGAATATATATTAAAGACCTACATTTATATTGTCCTTATGTGCAGGCTTAATAAAGGACTACGCATTGAGGATTTCAACTGCGTTTCGGTGCTGGGAAGAGGGCATTTTGGAAAAGTAAACATTTGATTTTGAGAGTCTTCTAGAAGTAAGGGAAGTATCCTAAGTTCTGTTTCCTATATTAAAGGTGCTGTTAGCGGAGTACAAGAAGACTGGGTCATTGTATGCCATCAAAGCTCTAAAGAAAGGTGATATCGTCACACGTGATGAAGTTGACAGGTAAGCAGTAGACATCCTAATTGGAAAGTATTACCCTGTAGCTCATACATGTAAACTTGGCATTGTTTTTGTTTATTTTATAGCCTTATGTGTGAAAAAAGGATCTTTGAGGTGATAAACGTCTCACAGCATCCTTTCCTGGTTAACCTTCATGGCTGCTTCCAGACGTCTGACCATGTGTGTTTTGTGATGGCGTATTCACCTGGTGGAGACCTCATGACGCACATCCACATCAGTATCTTCAACGAGAAACAGACTCGGTAAACCAGGCTCAAACAATCCTCAAACAGAAAGTTTACATTTATATGAACCCCAATTCATATTCTTGTGTGTTCAAGGTTTTACTCGTCATGTGTGCTGCTCGGATTGGAATTTCTTCACCAAAACAACATAGTTTACAGGTAACCATGCTAATGCTGATATAAAATGAAATTGAAGAATTGTGTTTTAATAGTTTTTTGTCTGTGTTGCAGAGATCTTAAGTTGGATAATCTGCTTATGGATGCTGATGGTTATGTCAGGATAGCAGACTTTGGCTTGTGCAAAGAAGGTGATACACTTAACATCATAACATAAATAAATAATATTTAATATTTGGGAGTGGTATATAAGGTTAATTTTCTCCCTTAATGTCTATACAATTCTCTACTCTACATTAGAATAGCATCATGAGGAAATCCATATGCACAACCCTGTATTTCTACTGTAAGAGGGCACTTTGCACAAAAGTGTTCAAATAAAGCGTCATGTATTTCAACTTAAAAAAAATGCCCTATGCAGGAGACTGGCTGATATGCAAAAATGAAAATATCCCTTTACCATTTTACAGTTTAATATCTCACTACATTTCAGTACAGATATGTACTTTTTACTCATAACAACTGGAAACATTTATTTTGCCTTGAGTAATTATTTTGTTCTTGTACTTAAAGTAGTGAAATTCTTCCACTAATAATTC
>KN484907.1:0-16086 GCA_000787095.1 Periophthalmodon schlosseri
AAGGTCATCGCTGTTGGAGACCCCGTGTTTCCCTCATAGTGTAATTGCTGAGTGGAATAATCTCTGTGTCTGCGTAAATCTCTAATCCATCTGTTAATCCCTGTCTGTTAATTGTTGGTATTAGGTCCCGCAGCCTTGATGGGGAAAAGGAAAAACGTGGAGTATGTGATAACGATTATGAACGGCGTCAGTGCATAATGCTATCTGTTCAATGCTTATTTGATAAATTGCTGAAAGTTTGCTATAAAACGAAAAAGAAAGGTAATTTGGGACTTCATTACATGCACTGAAGTGTAAAGTTAAAGGTGCACTATGTAACTTTTCCGGTGATTGTTTCATTAAAGTGCCCATATTATGCCATTTTGTGCAACATTCCAGGCAAACCAACATCTCGTTCTTCCTTAAAGGTGCTATGTTACCTCGTGATGTCATGAAGTGGTAGTTTTCAAGTTAACAGCTACTTTTTACCTCTTCCTCAGTAGATATTACACAATCCAGGTCTGAAATCATCCAAATGATTGTAGTGAAGGTTTATGGAGTTTAAAAACACACACTGGAGCACTTCCTGTATCACCACATGACATCACAAGGTGGAACTCAGGCTAAATATGCAGGGTTCGTGTGTTAAACGTGCGCGAATGTGGAACTCGGCTAAATATGCAGGGTTCGTGTGTTAAACGTGCGCGAATGAAACAAAACACAACTCCAGGTGTGTTTTTAATGAGGAAACAATATTATAACATAGATCAGAAAACGGCGCAATACGGGCCCTTTCATGTTAGATCGTTAACCATAATATCATGCTGTTCTTGGCTATAGCTTTTTGCGTAATAGCATAAAGTAATTCCACTGATATTTCTTTTAGTAAGTCCCCCAACAACTCAACAAGAAAGCAAGACTTGGCAGTGTTTATATAATCCTTATGTAGAGACTAATGACATTGTGGGACATTGGAATCTATAGGGTGTTCCAGATTAGCGCACATACTGTAGATGCTAAACCCGCAGGGATCCGGTGGAGGTCTTTATCATTGAGATCTTAAGGCTTTGGCAGATCAGAGATTGTTACAACAGCTGACGTCTCACTCTGAGCAGAAGGTAAACAAAGGATTCTGGCACCGGCCACATTATCACTCATGAGCTGTTTGAGTGTTTGAGAGTTGGATCGCTCTGCTGGGAGAGACTGCCTCTGTTACTCCAGTCTGTGCTGTGTCATCATAGGAACAGTCACAGGCAATTTATATCCTCATCGCTCCGGCCCCTGTCCCCTAACACAATATTATTATCCAAAATGTCTCGGGCACATCTTAGATTTCAGTTCTGATTTTGTGTTTTTGTGTTTTCTCCATGGATTTAGAATGTTACCTTCTCAAAAACACACCTGGAGTTGTGTTTTGTTTCTTTCACACATGTTTAAGTAACCCCTTATTACTAGTCTGCAAAGCTCAAAATGCTCTGTTCCACCTTGTGATGTCATAGCTAGCATCTACCTTTTACCTTTAGTTCAGTAGAGATCTGCAATTCCAGACCTGAAATCATCCAAGTTATTCTAGTAGTGAAGGTGTATGGAGTTTAAAACACATTGGAGCACTTCCTGTATTACCACATGACATCACAAGGTGGAACAGAGTGTTTTGTTTTTTTTTGTTTGAGAGAAGAAACTCAGCCTAATATGCGGGGTTTGTGTGTTAAACACGTGCAAATGAAACAAAACACAACTCCAGGTATGTTTTTGATGAGGAAACAACATTTTAGCATAGATCCGAAAATAGCGTAATATGAGCCCTTAAAAAAAATAAAGGCAAAAAATTAAATATTGAACTTTAAAGATGCGCTTGGCAATACAACTTTTCTGTTGTGTCATATAAAACCTTGCATTTGTTCAATTTAACTGCTAAATACTTTGAAAAGATTGTATTGTGAGTGGGCTTGCCCCCTCCACAGATCTGACCTGAGCCTAGCATCGTGTCATCTGCTTGTCTCCATGTAGACAGAAAAGTTAAAGCTAAGTTAACAGTTAAGTTAAAAGAAGATCAAATAATAAAGTTAAAATAAAAGTCAACTTACATTTTGCCAAAAAGAGCACATTCATAAACTGTTTTCACTTGTCCCAGTGCTAGTCTGAGTTGGCTTTTTGATTAGTTTTTTTGTTTTTTTTTGTAGATGATTAGCCAAAGTTTAAAAGTTTGACTGTGTCCAAATGTCCACCCTAGTCCCTGACCCCTCATTCACTCCATAGCCCCGCACTCTTTAGTGGACTCTGCAGTGACTCATTCACAGAGCGATTTGGACTTTGGCTTCTGGGTGAAAAAAAGTCAGCTAAAACTTGATTTCTGTAATAAATAATGATCATCTTCAACTGGCACACAAGTATTTATGGACTAATAACAATCATACACATTTTTGTCAAGCTGGATCTCACGTAAACAGATTGGATTATTCATTTTTTTTATCTGAGATGTAGAAATTATCGCTCTTTTAACAGCTCGAGCTAAGGTAAGCAGCTAACGCTAGCGACTTTACACCATAACGGTTTATTTAAGAGTGTTTTATTCATAATTAGAGATCAACAGTGCGATAAACCAGCGCTTCTATTTGCTTTCATTCAGTCGTGCTGTGTCCGGTTAAAGACCTGTTGCCACGCTGTCGTTTTTCCGACTCTTGCAATGCATTGACCGGTTTAGTGACCACTGATGGCCACTGACTTTTCAAGGTGCATTGTGGGAAATTTTGAGTGCACTACATTTTCACAAACTGGACATTTGGACACCACTAAAAATGGCGTGACCCCTGTATAGTGCCCTAACTAGAGAATAGTGTGGAGTGAAATGGCCCAGTCTTGAAATCTAGCCATAACATCCAACTTTCTCAACTTTTTTATTTCAAACACCCACTGCTCCCAACGGGTCGCCTCTGCAGCACTAATGGAGGATTGGTTCAAATTGCATTACACTGAGCTGCTAACATTAAAAAGTTGTCCTAAAATGCGAGGAAAATGGATTAAACGCATTTTTTAAGTTCACTTGTTTTTGTTGCTAGCTAACAACTATAGCGGCTAATCGCATTACATATCAATTGTTTTCAGTAAAAGGCAGTTAGCTTCAGAGTGACCGTCCCCACAGAGCTGACCTGCACAGACACGCCAGACGCATCAGTACCCATCAGGCTTTGTTTTGTCCAGGCTGTTAGCTACATTACATTAGCCCGAGTAAAGACGAGAGACGCCGCTGGGTGGGAGTGTCCAGAGTTGACCTGGAAGTACCTGTGACCATCATGGACTGACTTTAATAAAAAGTTATAAGAGTGATGGTCTGTGATGATGTTCTGCAGATGTTGGGGTAAGACTTTGGTGGCCAGATGTCCCCGTTTACCCGGGACGGTCCCCGTTTACCCGGGACGGTCCCCATTTACCCGGGACAGTCTCAGTTTTGAGCCCTGTGTCCCCTGCCCCAGCACATTTATCCAAAACCATTCATTTGTCCCAGTTTTATTCAAGAAATGTCCCAGGTGTCCCTATTTTTTACCAATCTGATCTAAACCAGGACTAAGACAGGACTAAGACAGGACTAAGACAGGTCTAAGACAGGTCTAATACAGGACTAAGCCAGGTCTAAACCAGGTCTAAACCAGGTCTAGGACGGGACTAAACCAGATCTAAACCAGGTCTAAACCAGCACATCTAAACTAGGAAAAAAACTGGAATAAACCAGGTCTAAACCAGGACTAAAGTAGGTCTAAACTGGGTCTAAACCAGGACTACACCAGGACTACACCAGGTCTAAACCAGGTCTAAACCAGGTCTAAACCAGGACTAAGCCTGGACTAAGCCTGGACTAAGCCTGGACTAAGCCTGGACTAAACCAGGACTAAACCAGGACTAAACCAAGACTATCTGCAATTTCCAATTTCATATATCAGTAAAGGGGGCGATATATTGTCATGTGTTTATTTTTTGTTATTTTTTTATTTTTTATTTATACCTACCATCCCAACCATGTCCCAGTTTTGAATTTTGAAAATCTGGTCACTTTAGGCAACACATATTCTTGACTATATTAACTAATTATTCACCTCAGTGAGTTCATATGTTGTTTTCACAGCTCTCACAGGCCAGAGTTTGGGCATTACGATAATGCTAACAAACATGCTAACAGCGCACCAGCCTTACTTCCTGGTCCGCGAATCATAAATATGTTTTTGTAATTGCACGCATTCAGCACACAGCAGTTTCATTTTGACCCTATGAGCTGCTTTTACATTATATCTAAACTGAGAAAACACATTTTTTTATTACATGAAAAAAATGGGTACAGCCCCCACTTTATATTTATTCAACCACAAAAACTGTATCTGCATTTTTATTATTTTTATTATTATTATTATTATTGTTATTATTATTATTATTAACATTATTTTACTTTTTATGCGAACCACTTTGAGCAGCTGAAAATTGAATAAAATAAAATAAAAAAAAAAAAGCTTATTATACGGCTTAATCAATACATGATCTGAAAAAAATACACTCCCAAGGCCTTACTGTAGTATAGTATATTATTTCTGTTCAATGTAAAATGGCCGGTATTAATGATGGCCTCTGCGCTCGCTTTTATGTATTTTTGGCTCATAATGCCTCACTCTCTGACCTCCCCCTCTCTCCCCCCTCCCCTCTCTGACCTGGATTATTCTGTGTTTTTTTCATCTCTCTGAGCTCAACAATACGCCCGGGTGTGTTAGCGTGCACCCAAGCCAAAAAATCCCCCACCCGTCAGTGCGTGCGTGTGTGTGCGTGTGTGTGCGTGTGTGTGTGTGTGTGTGTGTGTGTGTGTGTGTGTGTGTGCGTGCGTGTGTGTCCCTTTGGCTTTGGCCCTCCATCTCACTCTGGCTAGTACTCACATTGGCTGCGTATATGCTACATTTGATTATTCAGTTCTACTTTTTACATCCATATCCACAATTTTTTCGATCACACAAACAGAATCCATACAACTCTACCATGTTGTTATAACTAGAGATCGGCCGATATGGGTTTTTCCATGGCCGATACCGATTATTTAGGACCCTGAGATACCGATGGCCGATAAGCTCTACCAATATATATATATATTTTTTATATTACAGCGCCCTCTATGGACTAAAGCGTTTAAATAAAGCTTTATGCATATACTCCTCATGCATATGGAGGCAGCCAAACTAAATATCGGCCTCTGCTGAAGATTTAATGCCGATAGCCGATACGCTAAGTGTAAATATCATCTATCTCTAATTATAACCACACTAGAACGTCGTATGATATACAGGTAACACAAGTATCTCCATGGAGACAAGCAGATGGGGTCACCAAGCTAAATTATTGCTCAGATCTGTGGAGAGGCTGCCTGACTCACAGTAAAAAAATAAATAAAATAAAAATATATGTGGAATAGTCCAGCGCAAGCAATAACATATTCATAGAGACAAGCAGGTGGCAAATCCCCAGAAAGACGTTTAAAAAAGCAAATTATGATTGTAGAATGGGTCTGCAGCTGGAATTTTCCCGTCCGGCAATGGCACGTACTATATACACTTGGAAGTCACGATTTTGATTTACAGCATTTATAAAACACCTACTACTTTAAAATGTACAAAAATAGCTATATTGACTCTTGGTTCTTAGGTCTTTGGTGTCAGGTATTTGTGTTTGCAGTAGACCGTCCTCCTGCCCGAGAAGCGTTTGAGAAAAGAGAAAGCGGAGCCTTGCTATATTCATGACGATAATTAATACTTCTCGTCCTGATGTTAATGAGGCAAATCATTCACAGGCCCTTAAAAGAACAGAGGGAGAGGGAGGGGCCAGTGAAGGAGTGAGACGAGAGGAAGACAAATGCTTCATTATGGTTAACTCATACAAGAGATAGATTACGCTCACAACCTGATTTGTACTGATTAGCGTTGTCGCTACTCCATACTTAAAATAGCACAGGGCCTGACACAAGTATATAGATGCAGTGTTGATTTCCTATACACTTGAGCAAGACACTTCACACCTCGCCTCACGGGATAGAGCCCAGGTGGTGCTCAAGTACTGGCCGCTTTGCCTTAAGTGCTCTCATGGACAACATATTTATTTAGATTTAATATTTTCCCCATGAAGACAACAGATGTTTTAAGTACTTTCAAACACTCAACTCTACTATAAATGAATTTCGCTGCCGCTGCACTCCCTCCCTCTCTCCCTCCCTCTCTCCTGCCTCGTCGCAACTTCCAGAGTCCATCTGCGTGTCTTAACCCGAACAGCACACAGCGTCAGATCAAAGAATGTAAGAACAATTCAGAGCCCGTAAAGATGTTCTACACCACCGGAGCTTTTAGCCAGTCCGCCTCTTCACGATGTTATGAGCAAAACAGCTGGTTGAAATAATAGGTGTATCGACTCAATGGAGCAGAAGATCAAAGATCGGTTGAATTCTTATAAAAGCGACATAACATATGTCTTATGTCTAGAGGTGGGTGACTCTGGACTAAAGTTGTAGACTGGACTGGAGTCGCTGGGTTTCAGATGACATCACAACGTTCTATAGGCCAATGATATTTAATACAGAATGGACATGGTTAAAATGCTGATTTTTGCTGCAAACGTAGTGAGTTCTAGCGTCTAGTCATTAATAGAAATGATCAGATTCAACAGTTGTGAATTCACCTTTTGGATAATTCATGGCAAAGTACAATGTTATAATTAGGAAAAACTGCCTCTTGCCCCACCTGAGAGTATGAAATCAGGACATTTTAGAATCTGAAAAACACCAATTAACGCTCAGCAGTTAGCCATTGGAATTCTCACTGATCGTGGTAAGTCTAATAAACAACTAACCGTTTTGAATCTTAATGAGCCCCTGTTCCTTTGTTCTGTATCAGACAGCTAAAAAAAAATAGACGTTCTTCACCTAAAACACATATTCTTACTGGCCCCACAGCCCTCGGCTCATATGCGCATGTGCACAAATCTTTGCCGCTAAACCTCAGCAGGCGCACACCTAGGCGTACTCTCCAAACAAGCACCATCATGTTTGCTTATTTTTAAATACCGTGGATATGTTCATTTTAAGCCATATGGAAAAGCGCTTTTTTCTTGGTTGAGCAGCTGCCCCTCAGAATGTCCCTCCTCGCCTGTCTACCTCGTGTGTTTTACTGTGATAGATGGCGGCTTCAGAGATCATTTGTTCAGATAAGGCTACAGCAATATTGCTAATTCATGTTTTTGAGTTGTTCAGTTGTGCAAATTGTAGCAGTTTATTGAAAAATCCTATGAGGGCAGACTAAAATAATTCAAATGCTTACCTTAATTAAGTGCAATTATACAGTAGAGTATTAATCTTAACTTAAAGGCACACTGTGTAACTTTTTTTTTGGTTGATTTGTAACTAAAAACATGGTAAAAATGGTCACAAAGGATATAGCGCTTTTCCACCTTCAAGGCACTACTCACATTCATAAGTGTACACAGACACTGGGGGTGAGATGAGCTGTGAATCTGACCGCTCAACCAATGGTGTTTATGTTGAAAGTGGGATTTGAACCACCAACCTTCAGATCAGTGGACTTAGACTCTACCAACTGAGCTACTGTCTCCCCGTCTGTAACTCAATGCAAGAAAAGTTTCCAGGCAAACCAATAATACCAGTTATTAACAAAACATACCAGGTCGTACGATGAACCTATGGAAGTCTGTTTTTTTTTTTTTTTTTCCAAAACCAATCTTCAGTTGTAAAGAACTCCAACTAAACGAACAACCCTATTCATCTCTACAATCAGCCAGTATTGTAAGACCCCATTGTAATTTCAACAATAGAATTTACTGCCTATATGTGAGCACCGTTACACAAACAAACCTTATTTTCCGGCTTCATTTTGCCGTTGTTCGTGTCGCGTCGGCCTCAGAGATCATGAGGCACAGCTCGGCTCGCAGATTACATGCTGGAGGCCTGGCTGAGGGCTGTGTTCAAAATAGAATACTATCCATTACTGTGGTATTGATTCGGCCCAAACCTCAACAGTGACAAGCCTGACAATTTGCAGTATATACACCTGAATGATACGCTATTATTCCCACCAAATGACACCAAGCACCACAGGCCGTTTTACAGTGAGAGGAAGCAGAATACATTTCAGATATGAGCAAAGCTGTTGTTGAATTACTTGAAAAGTGTCAAGTGGTGATAAGCTCCAAAACTGTCGCTCATCTGTCATGCACCCTGCTATATATACAGCTGCAAGGAAGCCCACAAAACAAACAAAAAACACAAAAAAATGGAGACGTTATCGCTTTGGCGCGCAGGAATGTTCCACACTACGGCATTTGACTTATCACGCTTCTGCTCAAGTTTTATTGTGAATGAAATATCTTGAGCTTACGTTGAGCGGGCTCGCCTCTCCGTCGATCTGACTTGTAACTTGCCCTGTGGAACATTACAGGCAAAGCAATGGCATCTCCGTGGAGACGCGCAAGAATGCACCTTCCACCAGAAAAAAGTTGCATACTACAGCTTTAAAAACTACCAACGTCATCTTTATTTTAGATAGAGATCGACCGATATGGGTTTTTCCGTGGCTGATGCCGATACCGATTATTTGCAAACCTGAGAAACCGATGGCTGATAAGTTCTACCGATATTTTTGGGCCGATACGCAGGGCCGATTTGGGTAATTTTACCCAAATTGTCTCATTTGAATGTAGTATAAACCCATCCACGACCTTGTTTTACTACAAACTGGATAAGAGAGCAGTGTAGTCACATTTAAACAGCGCCCTCTATGGACTAAATTGTTTAAATAAAGCTTTATTTATATACTTTTTCTACATATAGAGGCAGCCGGTTGGCCAAACTAAATATCGGCCTCTGCTGGAGATTTAAGGCCAATAGCCGATACGCTACAAAATGCAAATATCGACCCGATATAACGACCAACCGATAAGGGCCAGTTAAGTCTAAAATTAGACTTATTTGGACTGTTCCTGCTGTAGACTTGGTTAAACAGTAGCTGGTAAGCCCAAAGCCTAATTAGCTGGCACTTAATGTGAAAAGAGAACTGATGCTTTAAATTCATTTATTATAATTAATAACTTTTTATGTTCCTAAAAGGGCAATTTTTTATCCGCTCCCGCTATTATTATTTGGCATTCAGGTACTTTTCACAGTTAAGTACTATCGTGTCAATTTTTATTAGCTTATAATGGCTGAATGGCTTTCGCTAGATCACTAAAATTTTTCAACAGACTCCATACACCTACCGTATGCATACTGATTCAACATAAGCAGCCAGCGACGAGGCTTAAATCTACTGTTATCTCCTCCTTAAAGCTGCTCACAGCCTGAGGGCATGGCACTCCAGAACATCTCCTGCAATTCAAGTGACCTGCTTCATAATGCGGCTCCTCTCCCATTACCCGGAGTGGCATTTCATTTAGCGCCATCAGTCCTGTGTCCCTGTCCAGATGGAAGAGTCACTATAGAGACTGTTTTTTATGGAGCTGCCACTGACTCGCTTCTTACATCGAATACGTTTTTCTTTGACTTTGACTCTTACATCATTTTTTAACCAAATTTGTATACAGTTGAGAAAAAATGCCCATATAGTATCTTTTTTTTTAGCTTTTAAAGGTCCTATATTACACAAAATTGACTCTTTTGAGCTTTAAGCCATGTTATAATGTTGTTACCTCCTCAAAAACACACCTGGAGTTCTGTTTTGTTTCATTCACACATGTCTGAGTGACCTTTTATTATTAGTCTGTCCACATCTCCAAAGCTCAAAATGCTCTGTTCCACCTTGTGAGGTCATGAAGTAGTTTTCAAGTGAACAGCTACCTTTTACCTTTAGCTCAGGAGAGACTGGCAATTCCAGAGCTGAAATCATCCAAAGGAACAGCTACTTTTACCTTTAGCTCAGGAGAGACTGGCAATTCCAGAGCTGAAATCATCCAAATGATTTTAGTGAAGGTGTGTGGAGTTTTAAAACACAGTGGAGCACTTCCTGTATTACCACATGACATCACAAGGTGGAACAGAGTGTTTGAGAGAAGAACGCAGCCTAAATATGCAGGGTTTGTGTGTTTTAAACATGTGTGAATGAAACAAAACGTCATTACACTTAAGAGCAGGTATCTGTACTTTCTACTCCACTACATTTTTTAACTGGACTGAGAAGTAAAAAGTACTTTTCATATGATTTGACGGGTTATTTTTACCATGTTCGTGGTAACATCCTGACAAAAGTTTTCGAGTTCAAGCTTCGGCTTTGTGCGAACAAAAATAAATACGCAAAATATGTATCATTTTAATCAATATCACTACATTTAGCACTTTAACAAATTAACAACACTTGTGTGAACTACATTTACTTTTTACTCTTAAAGTACATTTTTAAACGAATACTGTAATAGATTTTGATTGTGATACTTTTACTTGAGCAACTTTTTACTTCTGTATCTGTACTTTTACTTACGGATAGGGATGTGTTGTACAGACATATGGACAAAAGGTGTTCTCCTGTCCGGTGCTGTGCAGGGGGAGCTGGGAGTTCTCCACGATGGACAGGAGAAAGATCACGTCTCTCCTTTAGTCTGGCAGTGCACTTCAAACGCAGTATAAGGCTAAGGCTCCACTGAACGCTGCAGTTTACAGTGACCCCGCTGGAAAATAACCTTCAGCCATTACCGTCAGTGTCCTCCAAATGTTTGTCCATTACGAACAGGTTTACAGCCGTTTTAACTGTCACCATGTCTAATTATTGTAAGTAAAAAACATCATACGTAACTCACTTTCATAGTAAAAGAAAAAAATACCTTATTAAACCGAGCCTACGAACAGAAACCGTCAACAGGTGCGTTAGTTTCAGTGTAGTTAGCTCCTCCCTTCAGACAGATATAAGCCAGTGTCCACCCGTAATCTGACCAGAACTGAAGAAGCGGCTCGGAGCAGCGAAACGTCTTCACTCCTACAACTTTTTGTCCAGTTGACCGATTTTGAATTTTTCTTTTACCATGCACCATACCCGGACGCCTGAGGGACTACACCGACATAACTCACTTTCATTCACGTCTAAAAAAGGTCAATTGCTTTAATTTGTGACCGGCTAAATCAACCGGCTAAATATGTTAATGTGACATAAGCAACCCGGCAAAATTAAATACATGAACAAATACGCTGAAGTTGAAATAACACATTTTTGCTTCTGTTATTCTTTAGTTCTTTTGATTATAGTGTGCCGCAATTACTACTACTACTAGTGCTGCTGCTACTACTACTACTACTACTACTACAACTAGTGCTACTCCTTTGAATACTACCATTAACATGCACAATAGATCAATACTCCCACTAAGCCAGTCCCACTAAGCCAGTCTAGCAACAAGATCACAGAGCTGGGTCGCCGCTCGAACGCAAATGGGTCCAATGCAAAGGACAAATTGTGACAATTATTGTTCCCTACGGGGACAATAAAGTGTACCTTAACCTTAACCACTGCTTCTACTTCCACCAGTTAAAATGTCGGCCTTTAAATATAAGCATTAGTCATAGCTAAACAAGACTATGGTTTGAAAAACGAGAGTCAGAAGTATGTGCTGGGAACGCTCTGTATCAATAAACTGCCCAAATCAATAGAGGCCAAACTCTTTAACAGTTGGCTTCAAGGCAGAGCTTTGCAGAATCATATTTAGCATATTTATTTTAAGTTAGCCTCATTTGTAGTCCACGGCTAATCTCCTCTGCTGGAACATTTAAGCTGTCAGCCAAAACTTCCTCCCAACTTCAAACATTGACTTAGCAACGAAAAGTAAAGTGTCAATATTTTATTTTCTCCCGCCTCTCATCTGTCTCCTATAACTTCAATGTCTTTACTCTGCCCTTTTCAAGATTCAAAAAAGACCACAAAGTCACTCAGGGTGTCTCAGATTTTAAAAACATGTTTGAATAGTCGGAAGCGAGCGAGAGAATAACGATGAGGAAAAAAGAGAGACGCTAAAATGCTATGTCAGCAGAACGTCCATAATGGAAGTAAAGGGAAGATAACGATGAGGAAAAAAGAGAGACGCTAAAATGCTATGTCAGCGGAACGCGCAAACGTCCATAATGGAAGTAAAGGGAAGAAACCATTTTCAGTCATTAACTGACATCTAAAAATAAAAGCAATTTTGTGTTCCCAGGATTGAAATGTCAGTAAGTTTGCGTCTCTGTTAAAAGGGATGGAAAAAAACACTACTTTAACAGCAAAAAGCTAGCATGCTAACACACACATCCTGATCATCGGACAAGAAAAAGCTTCACACTTAGATGCAGACAGTACACAGCTGACTTATTTTGACCTCATTAGCTGCTTGTACAATATATCTGTACTGGGGCAGAGCTTTGAGCTTCATCAAATTATAATTTACGCGTGGATACAAAAAGAAATTTAAAAAAAAAATGATTGTAAGGTTAACATATTTGAAGTATTCAGTAAAACTAGCATTCAGGATTCTGTCTTCATCATAAATGTGTTTATCATAACCTCTTATTAAACAACAAATAATATAAAATACAGTTGTAAATGTGTTTAAAGCAGGCTCTGGCAACCCTTGAAATCACAAACTTTTAAATGTGCCAAAGCCACCAGTGAGAAGTGGGTTGTTAAAGATGCAGACGCCAGTGATTGGAGGTGGTTGTACTGTACAGAAGTGGGGAAAGGTACAATACTGTGCTCAAAATGAAATCTGTCTTCATCCATAATACAGTGGGGGCTTTGGAATAGGTGTAACTTGTTCTATTAAGGTAGTGACTCTCCCAGTGGCACAGGGGTGTGGGTCCTGGTATATTTTTCTGCCTCCACAAGTGTTTAGGAACTAGCTTTACAGACGGCGAACCGTTTCTCCGACGAACAGCCAGGAAACCTCTCGCTGTTTGGGACATTTACTGAAGGGTTGACTGTAAAACTGTAACATACTAAAATATATGCATATTTCAATCATGTTTTCACATTCATATGAACAATGCCACATAAAACAATACATAGTAGCTTATTACAATTTAATACATTCACAACAATAGCTTAAAGTTAGCTACAATGAAAACGTGTGTAAACCTGCTGATTAGCATGATGCTAACATGAATGGAAAATCCCATAGACACGCTAGCGCTATTAGTGTTGTACATTTTAGCGTGAATTTCAAGCGTAAACCAACTTTAAGTGTCTCAAATGAGTTTACAGAGTAAGCTAACATCTTATAACGTTACAATACAAGACAAATGACATTACAGAGTAGCTAACATCTTATAACGTTACAATACAAGACAAATGACAGTTTACACGGCTTAAACACTGTGCCAAGTGACTGAAATGTTGAAAAGTCTGGAACAATATGGAAGCTATGGTAGCTCTGAGTAGACAAAACAGATTAACTCAAAACAGAACATCTTTCTTCACTGAGGGCAGAACAAGTAAACTTTATTCCTGATCTGACTTGGATCTTAAGACCTGACAAAGAACAGAATGATTGTTTTGACTTGTTTAGGTTAAATTACATGTTCAACATCTAGGCCTTTTGCTATGGGGAAAAGGAGGTTATACCACCGGGGCAAGTTACATATCAGATCTGTGAAGAGGCAACACTCCTCACACAAAGACTGGAGAGAAAGACAGACAGTTCCTGCTTGATATCTTGTAGTTTGTCTCATCGCTTTCTCACTAGACCTTATTCTGTTGACTCACACACATTTTTAATTATGCTTCCAGCACATAAAGAGCCAATGCTGGAAACTTGTTTAAATAAAATATACTTTGTCCCACTTAAAATCAACTGTGGACAAACAATTCCAAAGGCAGATCATTCCCATTCATTCTATTCCCTCCATCGAAACTTTCTTTTTGTAAAATAAAAGCTCACGTTCCATAAAACCAACCTTGCACACTGAACTCTTTTATTGCATATTCACTACACATCCTACTCCCCAGCGCTCCGTCGCCCCCCGCTGTTCTCCGCATATATGAGCGCGTTCAAATTACTGTTCGCGCTCACACACTGCACGGCTCTCCAGGCAGGACCTTAATAGACTATGATGTGGTCTGACGTGCCCAAGCTACGCATCTCATCTGCATGCAGCCCTTAGTCACTACCATTCCCATATTCAAACGCATTGCACACTCCATAGTCGTAATAATAATAAATCTAGACAGAGGAATTGGCGCACTTAATCTGACAGGTCTTTTATGGATACGCTCATTCATATAGGGCCACCGCTGCAGAGTATTATAGGGTCTTAACACGCCCAAATTCCCCTCAACGTTGTTAAAAAACTGGGATTAATGATAGGAGGGGACATTATTTTCTCTGGGAGGTGCGTATAAATCAGTTTTGACACATAGGGAGCACGAACAAGGGCACCGAGGGGAGACGGGAAGGAATTTTGTACCGCTAAAACTTTTATAAGAAAATATCTGAACATTTATTTTGAAAATGCAATGTTTCTGACAGTAACCGGTGTGTTGTTTATACGTTTTACCCGAAATTGATTTGAATCTGTATGTCGAGATGTCCTTGCTGAAAAATACAAATGCCCTTGGTGAAAATAGGTACAGAGACGCTATGTTTATCAAGCGTATACCTATATCAGTCTGCTGTGTATCAGATTTGAATAAGCAGTACAACAATTTACATGGCCACAGTCAAACTTGAGTTTTTTGATCCTCTGAGGTTGCCGTACTCAAGTGTAGCCTGTGAGGGTATATTCAAGCTGTCGGATACTTACAAGTACTTTCTTAAAGGCGGCGTACTTGCCTGTCCAAACGTATTTCACAGCTTTCACAGATCAGAGCGGAGTTTTGCCGGCACTGCTAACGACAACTAGCATGCTGACAGCGCACCAGCGTTACTTCCTGGTTCGCGGAC
Source organism: Periophthalmodon schlosseri (assembly GCA_000787095.1). Lineage (NCBI taxonomy): Eukaryota > Metazoa > Chordata > Actinopteri > Gobiiformes > Gobiidae > Periophthalmodon > Periophthalmodon schlosseri. The sequence goes on from KN484907.1 coordinate 14,899, forward strand.
GATGAACTGCTTTATAATTAGATGCAGACAGCGCATAGCGGTCTCATTTTGACCCCGAGAGCTGCTTTTATGATATGTGTGTACTGGGGCAAAACAAATTTAACTTTATTACATGGAAAAAGTCAGGTAGAGGCCGTTTAAATTATTAAAACTGAGATCGCTGTAAATGTGTTTTTCACTGGGAGCTGTACACACTGACATCCACTTTACTCATTTTACAAAGTATTCCAGCGATATTGCCACAGCTTAGCTTCATCATTTATTTAGCCTCCCTTTATGTCAAATCTAAAATGCTGCATTGCCCCGAGGGACGCAGCACAAATTGTATTGGTGTGACTTGCGCCGGCTCCACTGTCACTTTGAAGAGCTGCGGACATTAAAGCGAAAGTGGGGACAGAGCGAACGTACGCGTGCGGCGTGAAACCAGATGCCGTCTGAGCTCAGACCTTCCACACTGAGCGCTCACTCGCCAGACGGCATCAGCAAACTGCATAACATCAAGAGATCTGACCGCCCAGAAGGAACCAATTATTCAACTTTCTGCATGACATGTAAACACTTTGCCATCTTAGCATAGTTTAGCATTACCACTTGAACGGATCCATTTTGTTTGTGGTTTGGGGTGTGTTGGTTGACTTGCTGGCTCCTGATTCCTGGTTAGATCCTTGGGCTGGGTGAGACAACACGCGACAGGCTAATCCCTCGAGTAGTCCAAAAGATCTGGAGATCCTGGGTCCCTGGGCGCTGCACTGCTCCTGACATTTAGCCCCGGCGACTTCGAATGACGGGTCAAATGCAGAAGACACATTTCTCAACAAAGAGCAGTGAAGTTCTTTACATTATAATATATAAATGATCATCTCCATCGCCATTACAATCATCTCCGTTGCGAACACTTTTGGACCCATGGGAGGAGTTTTGACCTTGACGTAGCATTAGCATACAGTATCATACATAGCCCCCGTGCCACACAGCCATCTCCTAATGAACCTCTCCCAGATGCTAAAGGGAGGTCCTGGGCAGCCCCTGGTCCCTCTCCAATCTCCCTTCTCCTCCCAGTTTGCCCTCCAAAGCTGTCTACAAACGCCCCTCTGGCCCTCACGCGCTCCTTCTCCTCCGCATGTGCTTGTCATCCTGATTATAAATGACTTCCATTACAACATTCCCATTTTCCCATCTCAGTTTTCC
>KN484908.1:0-20770 GCA_000787095.1 Periophthalmodon schlosseri
GTGATTTTAATACAGATTTGTGCTGAAACAATTAATTAATTGATTGTTAATTAAATAACAATTAATTATTTTTTCTATTTTTATTTGTATATTTTTGTTGCTCAAATTATGAACTTGTTAAAAATAAACCCTCAGCCTTTTCAGCAGGTGTCAGACAATACTTTTACTTTTCAGTCCTGCTCTCAAATGTAGTTAAGTAAAAGTAAAGTACAGATACATAAAATTTATACTTAAGTACAGTACTTTACTACTTTTACTTTGTTACATTCCACCACTGAATAGTAGTAGTAGTAGTAGTAGTAGCAGTAGTAGTAGTAGTAGTAGCAGTAGCAGTAGTAGTAGTAGCAGTAGTAGTAGCAGTAGTAGTATAGTAGCTCTAGTAGGAGTAGTAGTAGTAGTAGCAGTAGTAGTAGTAGTAGTAGTAGTAGTAGTAGCAGTACTTTTACTTCAGTACTGTACGTAGTTTTGAGTCATTTCTTTCACTGCTGCACTTAAAGGACACGCAAGATTTAGTTTCACAAGCTAGCTTTCCTGGATAGTGTTTTGTAAACTGTGAAAAGAAAGTGGATTACATTTCAGCCCATAAACAATATTTAAAATGGCCCTAAGCAAAGAGTGGCATTTTTTAAAGTACATTCAAGTTTATGATGTATTACTTGGCATAAAGTATATCCCCGGTTGTGATATTGAGAGCTCTTTCTCGCACACACTTTTTCCATTAGTTCTCTGTCTGAGCTAAAGGACACTCGGAGGCATAGATATGGGCTTCCATCAGCAGCAGCAGTCACCTATTATCATCATCACAGAACCCAGTAACTTCAGAGGAGACGTACTTCAACATTTCCCCGTCCGTCCACTGCCCACAGACCTCGAGATGTGGAAAAGCTGACTCTCACACTGCAGCCTCCCGTGTTTGTTTCTCATACCCATTACACAACGAGAATGATTTCACTATAATCTGTATCACTGACCTCACATTTCAACACATTTCCTAAAAAGTACTTACCAGAGTACTTTATTAGCTTAAATGTACTTGATTTAATAGTTTTATAGTTGTATTGGTGGTAGCAGTGGTATTTGTGATGAGAGCAGTAGCAGTAGCAGCAGCAGTGATAAGATCCTATATTTGTCCCAACTATCTTCCCAAAGTGGAGAAATTGCAGTGTTGCAACCATGGACTGTATATATAAATGGACATAGCTAACCTGCTAGCCGCCACGTTCCAAATAGGAAGTGAGCATGGGCGCGCTTCCCGCTCCATCGACTCTGGCTCCAATTCACTTTCTATTGAAAAACTGTGGCCCCTCTCTCTGTAACTGCTGCTGTCAGCCTCGTAATTTTGGTCTTAAAATGTTCGTTTTAACCCGCTCTACATGATCCTGGGGTTTTTATTTTGCTATTGTGTCAGTAAATCAAGATATGAACATTAATAAAAGACAAATCAGGCGCCTTTTTTTCCCTGAGGTCGCTCCATCTAGTGTTAGCAACAGGTTTGATTGACAGTGTTGCTAAGCATTCACTCCCTGCTAAACCAGCTGTGCAGGCGGGAAGGGGTGTTACCTTCAACAGCCTCGCTCCGGATTGGCTCTTTGGGTTGCTATGTACTGACGGTCAGAATTCCAAATATGGAATTCGGCTCCAAATTGGCCCCTATAACTGCTTTAGCCTCGATGAGTTTCATTTGACTGGAGCCGACCGCTGTGGGTGACGTCACACTCACTTAATCCACCTCTTTATACAGTCTATGTTTGCAACGGCAAAGACAACATTAATGGTATATAGTAGTTGGCCTATAGAAATTAATCATTGTACTAGTAGTACAATGAGTAGTAGTAGTAGTAGTAGTAGTAGTAGTTGAAGAAGACTCAGAAATACTTTTGGATTGAGTATTTTTATTCCTTTGGACAAGTTATGTTATTGTATTTTTGCTTATTTTGTTGAACCCAGTGAAAAAAATTTGTATTCATAGTGTGCGCCTCTCCACAGATCTGACCTGACCTGGTAACATCATTTGCTTTTCTCTTGCTCTTCTGACCCTAAACCAGAAAACTTTTATAGTGGTGCACCTTCAGGTATTTTTAATGTCCAATATTACCCAGCTCATAACACTCATTTTCATTTTCTCACCAAACCTGGAAATAAATTATGAAACAGAACTCGGACCTTTAATCCGCTCCCTTTTATTTTGACCAGGCGCGTTTCTTATCATGGTTGAATTTCAAAAGTAGCGAAAGGAAAGACAGTAAAGCCTTTGACAGCTCTCTTGTGGGGATGAGAAATTGCTTGCGGCCATAATTGCCTGACAATACACGATCCAGTGAATCTCTGCTTTACTCAGAAGAGAATTGGAACAATGTGCTGGAGGTGTCATCCATTTGCTTTTAATAACTTCCATATTGGGTCAGGAGCAGGTCAGTAGAAAAAACACCGTAGCACACACGTCCATAAACTCCACATTATTATGCCATTTTTAACCAAGTGTCAGACTTAAGAGGATGCTAAGTTTTTGGCCAATTTTGTCGTCGCACAATCAGTTTTTCTGTTGCCAGTGTAAACAAACATTACATTTGTTTAAATTAAAAACATTAAAGGTGCAGTAAAGAAACATTCAAATCCGTCAAAACTTTTACTGTGGATCATACCTGGACGACTGAGGCCTTACACAGACGACATTAAAGGTGCACGGTGTTAGTTTTCTGGTGGAGGCTACGCCAATCGTTTGTCTCCATGAGATTTTATTGCTTTGCCTAGAATATTACACAGTATGGCATTAAACTTTTAATGGAGAAAGGAGGTGGCAGATCTGTGGCGAGGTGAAATAAATACTAGATAAATAGCGTTAATGCCGTACGATGGAACATTTCAGGCAAAGTAATAACATCTCCATGGAGACAAGCAGGCGGCAGACCCTCCGCCAGAAAAGTTCCTTTAACATTATGGGTAAATAGTTGATGATAAACGAAAACTCAACATTAGAAAGTATTGGGTGTGAATAGAAAAATGGCCCATTGAAGTAAACCAGGTCCTCCTCTGCATTTGGACTTCCTGCTCGGTGTCTCCGTATGAAATATGACTGTTGAACTTATATTGTAATTATGAGCGAGGTTAACTAGACTCTGCTTCATGTCTGCTCTTGGATGCTTTGTAGATCTGACCAGCGTTTTACCCCACCACGTCTCTTGGCAGGCGGGGACCAAAATTAGTCCTTCCTTTGAATTACTTCCTTGTTTTGCAGTATTCTGTTCCTGTTACATATATTTTTGCATGACCAGAGATGTCATATTTGATGGTGGTTGTTGCGGCCAAAGGTTTCGAGTTTCGAAGTGTTGATTAGCGCAAATTACAGGATTACATTGTCTCTGCAACATAAAGTTTACCAGACACCCGTCAAAAAGGCATCCGGCTTCTTCAAACCTCTAATAAATGTGAAATATATGGAGTGATAATGCAACTGTTCCATTTGGAGGAAGGATTTGTAACAGAATCATGTGCTGACATTTCCATATTAGTTACATATTGTATAACAGATATTTAGGTCTTATTTTCTGTATAATTCAAAGTTTTTTACAGTTCAATATATTATAGGACACTTGTGGAAAAACAGTATTTTAGCCTTTATTTTTCTTAGCATAAATCACCAAAGACTTTACATCAAGGAACCACTCACCCATTCACCAGTGTACGCAGACACTGAGGGCGAGTTGGGTTAAGTGTCTTGCCCAAGGACACAATGACAGCAATTATCTGTGGGAGCTTGACTTGCACCACCAACATGTGACCGCGATTCGAACCGCCAACCTTCGAATCAGTGGACGAACACTCTACCAACTGAGCTACTGTCGCCCCCTAGAGGGTGAAAGGAACGACTGCAGCCTGCTCACGCTGATGCACGAAGCAACTTAAATGAGGCTAACAACAATAGCTGCTAGTTTCAAAGCTGGAAGCAATTTGAGCTGAAGAGTAGATCAGATTTATTAAATGACTTGGCAGGAGATAACATTACAATCACAAAAAAAGATAAAACATTCCTCTAAAAGCTAGAATTATAAATATACAAAATGGTCAAAATACTGTAAGTCTTCAGAAGAATGGTTTGGTTTTGGTGAGAACCTTAAACTGTATTTGTAAATGGACATAGCTAACCCGCTAGCCGCCATGTTCCAAATAGGAAGTGTGCACGTGCGCCCGGCACCCTTGACTCCATCGACTTACACTGAAAAACTCCGCCCCTCTCTCTGTAACTGCGCCGAGCCTCGTCATTTTGGTCTTAAAATGTTTGCGTTAACCCGCTTTACATGATCCTGGTGTTTTCATTTCGGCTATTGTGTCCGTGAATCAAGATATGAACATTAATAACAGACAAAGCAGGCGCCTTCTTTCTCCAAAGTCGCTCCCACTACAAGTTTGATTGACAGCGTTGCTAAGCGTCTGCTGCCTGCTAAACCAGTGGTGCGGGCGGTAACAGCCTCGCTCCGGATTGGCTCTTTTTTTGCTATGATACTCATGTCCCCTATAACCACTAGCCCCGATGAGCTTCATTTGACTGGAGCCGAACGCTGTGGGTGACGTCACACTCACTTAGTCCACTTCTTTATCCAGCCTATGGTCAGTCACAACAGAAACAGATAAAACATTCCCCGAAAAGCTGGAATTATAAATATACAAAATGGTCAAAATAAGTCATCTGAAGAATGGTTTAGCTCAAAATTGCAAATCTAGCAGGAAATAGCCGCATTTCCTCTGAATCCGACTCCAATTTTAGAAGTTTAACCACTATTTTGAGAGAGTTGGCCCCAATCCATCCTTCGACCGAAAACTCAGCGTCTGTTCTTTCCATTCATCTTATGCCAAATCATTAACCCTCCTCTCCCTCTGATGTTTTTGGTGCGGTTTTGACACAGTTGTTGTTTATTGAAGCAGCCCATAAACAGGCCACGGAGCTGACGCTGATAAAACGCAGCAAACGGTCTATCTCCCATCCACAGTACTGCGAATACAGCTTCCATATGCGGCGCCGCGGCCTGTGATTCACTGTATTATGTCATGAAGTGATATCTGTAGGAGCACAAAGACCCAGCACAAGAAAAGAGGGACTGTGCAAATGAGTCAGGGAAACACTAGAGGCAGACAGACAGGAAGAAGATAGGGCACGAGGGACCGTCCATGTCTCTGCCTTCTAGTCACTTTCAGAGAGGATGTATTGCTTTACATAGACCAGTGTTCACTATATGGACTATATACAGAGATGAGCAGTACATATACTCAAGGACATTTAGTCTACTTTTGTAGCTTTTAATTCAAATAGTGATAGTTAGCAAGCTCACCGTGCGTCAAAGCTAACAGTCACTTTTATTAAAATCGGAAAACAGTAGTATTAGTGTTAGTTATATTGGTATTATTGGTAGGATTAAAGGTAGCAGTTGTTTAATTTTTTCCATTTCCATAACTGAAATAATAATTGGGCTACATAATTGGCTCTTAGCACACTAGTTAGCTCGCTATGTCTCAAAGCTAATAGTTACTTTTATTAAAATCGGAAAACATAAAATAATCAACCTATTAATATTCAAATTAAGTAAAATAAAGACTATCCAGTTATTTAGTATTATGTAGAATACTTCAGTTTTAATAGGCCTATTTATTCTGCCTCAAAATTAGCATTAGCGTTAGCACTGAGACACAAACATGTCTCTTTCTAAACACAGAAGTGTCCTCCAGTGAAGTATTTGTTTTATTTGTGCAGTGTTTAACATGTTGTCAAGGAAATCCACGCGCAGCTCCCTGTCCACTGCCTCATCTTTAAATATTTATTCATTTTAATGTGACTCAGCAAAAACCTCATAGAGATAAACCTGGACAGGAAGCAGTGACGAATCTAACCAGATTTTGTGCATTAAATGTTTTTCCATTTACATTCAAAGTTTTAAGCAAATGTTAAATCAAGACAGTTGATCTTACAAATAGGCTACTTTTATGTGAGTTTCTCCAAATACTTTTGACCTTGGACCACAACTTTGTACTTTATTTAATTTCATCATTATTATTTTGAAGTAACAGTGCTTAAAGGGCCCATATTATGCTATTTTTAATCTATGTTATAATGTTGTTTCCAAAAACATGTCTGGAACTGTGTTTTGTTTCATTCAGACATGTTTAACACACAAACCCTGCATATTTAGGCTGAGTTCTTCTCTCAAACTGAAAACACTCCATTCCACCTTGTGATGTCATGTGGTAATACAGGAAGTGCTCCACAGTGTTTTTAAACTCCATGCACCTTCACTAGAATCATTTGGATAATTTCAGTGCTGGAATTTCCAATCTCTTCTGAACAAAAGGTAAAATGTAGCTGTTAACTTGAAAACTACTGCTTTGTGACATCACAAGGTGGAACAGAGCATATTGACCTTTGGAGATGTAGACAGAGTAATAAACCAGGATTACTCAAACATGTGTGAATGAAACAAAACACAACTCCAGGAATGTTTTTGAGAAGGAAACAACATTCTAACATGGCTAAAACCTCAACAGAGTTAGCTTTGTGTTATATGGGACCTTTAACCCATCCACTAAACCATTATTATGCATCAGAACATCTTCAGGTAGTTGCAATACCTTCACCGTTGCGAGATAGGACCAGGTAGGTAGGTATCTTATATAAACCTTGTAGGATCTATGCTAAGTTTAAAATCAATATGAAAGACATGGGCCAAGCAGAAAGTAACATATTCAAACCCTCATAGTCTGACCTTATGTGAGCTTATTGAATCAACTCCGTTTGCGTTTCCAGAAAATCGGGTTAAGTTTCAGACAAGTCGTGTAAACCTTCCTGACCGCTTATAATATCCAGATGATACGGCAATGTGGTCTAAATTTGTAAGCGCAGGGCATCAATCTGTTCTAGATGCTCGGTAGAAGTTCATAAATAATCCAATACTTTTTAGGATTTTACCCAGAAAATGTCGGTCCCACGCTCCCCTGCTCTCCCGCTCTCCTCCGGCCCACCTTAGCGCAACGATTTGGGCCACTCCGGCGGATTTACACGGCTAATTTATACCCACCCTTTTCTGTCATACGTGCTTTAAAACGCTGCAGTGGTCCGGGTCGGGTTAAATAGGCGGCCATATTGAAAAGGGGGGCTATATGTGTTAAGGGACCAGTCCAGAAAGCTGCTAAAACGTGTGAGTTTTCCTGGATGTGGTAATGGGAAAAAGGTTGGGGCTTCAGGAAGTTGTAAATGTCACCAGTGATTCCTAATTTCTTACCCTGCTCTTCCTTCATGGCGTGGGCTGGAGAATGGAGTTGTATTCGATCCGGTTTTGGAAGCTGGGAGTTTTGTTATGTTAAGTTATGCCAGTGTAGGTTTTATGTGGATGTTTTAATTCAACGCAGAATCAAAGCATGTTTTTTCTATACAAATTACAAGGATGTGTAAAATGATGCAATCAGGCCATGTTCCATCAATCCACTTCCCCTCTCAAAATGACAAAAAGACTCTATGAACTCGAGTTGAAGTATTAAACAAGTACTACAAGTATACAATAGGCTCTGTACAATAATAAACAAAAAAAACATAATTAACACTAATACAACAGTTTTCCGATTTTAATAAAACTGACTGTTAGCTTTGAGACACAGTGAGTTAGCTAGCGTGCTCAGAGCCAGGTATATTATTATTATTTCAGCTACGGAAATGAAAATAGATTAATTAACTGCTACCTTTAAATCTACCAATAATACCAATATAACTAACACTGATACTACAGCTATTACTACTTAACTGACAACTGTTAAACCATTTTGTTTCTGGGTTTGTTAAAGATTCATCAATGCTACTTCCTTCCTATATTTATACTAGCTATATTTATACTACCTTCCTATATTTATACTAGCTATATTTATACTACCTTCCTATATTTATACTAGCGTAAAGCAGACTGTATGAAGGACTCAATGGCAGGTCCTCCATCTGGACTCAGTTGGTTTAAGTGATTGTTGGGGAATTACTCCTTTATTTTAATCCTGGTTTTAAGGTTGAGGTGGTGGAGGTGGGTTTTCAGCTGCAGCTCGTAAAGCCCCTGTCCTGTTAAACCATTTTATACCAGGCCCACAAAGCTTTTAAACACCGGCATTAGGGTAAATCATGTGTGGGGGGGCCGATGGGGGTCAGGTAGTATTTGACCTCTGCTCAGTTCAACTGGAAGAGTCACCATCTCCACCATTACGTCAACAATATAAGTTCAATTTTCAATGATTTTTTATTTTTATTTGGCAGTACAGTAAAAATTCATCTTAAAATGTGCTCTGTTTACTCCTGACCAAGATCCTGCCAGGTCTTTGTTAACATTAAAGCCCCACCGTGTAACTTTTTAGCCAAAAATTGAAAAGAAAAAAACTTAAAAGCATATTGTTTTAAATTTTGAATGTTCTCGTTGAAAAACTTGCTTTCTTACTGTTTCATCTCCACAAAACTGACTCTGTGGCCTGCAGCAGGGACTTCTTCAGCTTGTTTCCATGGAAATTTTGTTCCACTGGCTATAACATTCCACAGTATGGCATAAACTTATCTATCTCCATGGAGAAGTATGGTTTTAACGTTTGTGTTTCCATGAAATCGTGCAGGTGACGTTAAGCCTCAGGAAAGTTCCAGGGGTTCTGTTTTCTGGTAACAGTAAGCACAGGTTATCATGTTTGGTTCATAATTATAGGTTGATCTTAAAATTGAAAAAAAAACCCAACAAAAAACATATATATTGTGTATACTCTGCCGTTTCTCCGACCACCCCACTCTAAAAACATGTATGAAACAACATTGTATTGTCCTTCCTCACTTTTTCCTAGATTATTGTTCAAATTTACAGAAGACACCAGCCATGTTGTGTCCACTCAGCATTACTCACTTTCATTTCCTCCTGGCTGTTGTGTTTTGAACTCACAGATTCTTCGGTTTATTTTTGGTAGACGTACACTCTCGAACGTGAAAAGGATTTCTAGTCTAAGCAAATAAGCCCGAGTCGTGGATTATAAAGGTTTTTGCGGCATAATGTCTGTGTAAGCTTGTGAAAACCAGCACTTCCACATCGCTGGCTGCACTACACGCTGGCGGTAAGTGAATACAGTACATAAGAAGTCTCTGGGGCTTACTATTGTGTTATAACAGTTGGTTAATATATCGAGCCAATATTTGGACTTTTTTACGTATCAGCTTTCGGCCTTAAATCTCCATCAGAGGTCGATATTTTGTTTTGGTCAATCTACTGCATAAAAATACACACAAAGCTTTATATTAACATTTTAATGAGAAGAGATAGCTGCACAAAATGTGACTACACAGCTCTTTTATGGGTTTGTAGCAAAAAAAAAAAAAAAGGGCTTGGGCGGAGTTTGTAGTTAATTTAAGTGATACAATTTGGGGAAAATGAGCAAAATCGGTCCCGCATATCGACCCAAAAATATCGGCAGAGCTTATCAGCCATCGGTTCCTCTGGATTTTAAATAATCGGCATCGGTCGTGGAAAAACCCATATCATCGATCTCTATGTGCGCAGAAGTCTACAAGTTATGTCACCAATTGAGGAGAGTCATAGTTTTATGGAAGAATCTCTTGCTAAAGGTTGGTCAGTACCTCATTAGGTCATCGACATATTGCTCAACAACTTTCAACAAACCAGCGTCTAGTCTCATTATTATTATTATTTTAGTTTTTCAGTTTGGTTTATCGGTGGACTGTATAAAGAAGTGGACTAAGTGAGTGTTAGCTAGTGGGACCTGTTATGTCCGTTATTAATGTTCATACCTTAAGTTGCGGACAAAATGGCAAAATAAAAACACCAGGATCGTGTAGAGCGGGTTAATACGAACATTTTAAGACCAAAATGATGAGTCTGACAGCAGCAGTTACAGAGAGAGGGGTGACAGTTTTTCAATGTAAAGTGAAATGGAGCCAGAGCGGATGGAGCTGGAAGTGCGCCCATGATCACTTCCTATTTGGAGCGCAGCAGCTAGCGGGTTAGCTATGTCTATTTACATATACAGTTTATGATCTGACCGCTGTACCAATGATGTTTTTAGGTCGAGAGCGGGATTCAGACCAAGCCAACCTTCAGAGCAGTGGACTAACACTCTACAACATTTTTGCTTTTTCGTTTCATTTTTACAGTTTTTTTGCTAGTTGGCTTTGGACAGGACAGCGAACAGGACGACAAGGGGTCAAGAGCGGGGAAAGACATCGCGCAAAGTGCCAAAGCCAGTGTATGGGCATTGTAGCTGTTGTCAAAACTCAAAATATCCGTAGATTTTTACTAAACTAAAACAGCTAATCCCACTAAACCAGCCAAGAATCACATGTTTTTCACAAGTTCCTTCTGCTGTTCCCGCTGTCCGCTGCTCTGTTGTGATTAGACTGTGTGAGACCAGCACATTCCTCTGGGTATAATTGAAAGTAATTATGTGGTTTTTGATTTGGTGTTTGATTGGGAGGCGGATTTGGAGTCCTGATTTGAAGGGCAAAGGGATTTTACAGTCTTTGGAAAGTGGAGGTTAAATGCCTGGATGATAGGCCTGCTACCTTGTAAGTGGCATTAACGGGCACCAGTGGGTTGGCGCACGGCGCTGTTTTACTGTTCTGCTTTTGGGCTGTGTTTCAGTGAGAGCTCCGTGTGTCACGAATGGACCTGGGAATATATATCTTGTCTTATATCTTTTGTGCTATTGTCCCAAGTCTTCATAAAGTTTCAGGAAGGGCATCTGGCATAAAACACATGACCTGAACCTGTTAAATATGAACTGAACTCTGAATCAGTGACTAAACTATGTCCTTCTTTGGTGGTTGCTATAATTGTGTTTCATTCCATTCACCAACTGGTTGATATGTTTATTGAGATAGAGAGAGAAAGGGAGGGAAGGAGAGAGGGAGGGGGAGGAAGAGGTAGAGAGAGAGAAAGAGGGGGAGGGGGGGGGAGAGGTAGAGAGAGTCTGAGAAAGGGAGGGAAGGAGAGAGGGAGGGGGAGGAAGAGGGAGAGAGAGAGAAAGAGGGGGAGGGGGAGGAAGAGGTAGAGAGAGTCTGAGAAAGGGAGGGAAGGAGAGAGTGATTGGGAGGAAGAGGTAGAGATAGAGAGAAAGAGGATGAGAAAGAGAGAGGGAAAAGAGGTAGAGAGTGAAAGGGAGGGAAGGAGAGAGGGAGGGGGGAAGAGGTAGAGATAGAGAGAGAAAGGGAGAGAAGGAGAGAGGAAGGAGGAGGAAGAGGTAGAGATAGATAGAGAGAGAGAAGGAGAGGGGGGGAAGTAGAGATAGAGAGAGAGAGAAAGGGAGGGAAGGAAAGAGGGAGGGGGAGGAAGAAGTAGAGAGAGAGAGGGGAGGAGAAAGAGGTAGAAATAGAAAGAGAGGGAGAAAGAGAGAGGATGAGAAAGAGGTCAAGAAAGAGGAGGAGGTAGAGAGAGAGGAAAAAGAGGTCAAGAAAGAAAGAGGATAAAGAGGTTGAGAGAGAGAGAGAAAGAAAGAGAGGATGAGAAAGAGGTAGAGAGAGAGGAAAAAGAGGTCAAAAGAGAAAGAAAGGAGGAGGAAGAGGTAGAGAAAGAAAGAGGTAGAGAGAGAATGAAAGAAAGAAAGAAGAAAGAGAGATAGAGGAAAAACAGGTAGAGACATAGAGAGGAAAAAGAGGTCAAGAGAGAGAAAGAGAGAAGAAGAAAGAAAGGTAGTGACACAGAGAGGAGAAAGAGGTAGAGAGATGAGATAAAGAGAGAGAGTTGAGAGAAAGAGGTAGAAAGAGACAAAGAGGAGGAGAAAGAGAGACAGGAAAAAGAGTTAGAGAGAGAGGAAGAGAAAGGTAGAGAGAATGAGAGGAGGAAAAAGAGGTAGAGAGAAAGAAAGAGGTAGAGAGAGAGAGAAAGGGAGGTGGAAAGACAGAAGAAGAGAGGAAAGGGGCAGAGAGACAAAGAGAGGTAGAGAGACAGAGACGAGAGGAGAAAGAGGTAGAGAGATAGAGGGGAGAGAGAGGTAGTGAGACAGAGAGAGGAAAAAGAGGTAGAGAGATAAAGAGGGAGAGTTGAGAGAAAGAGGTAGAGAGAGAAAGAGGAGGAGAAAGAGGTAGAGAAAGAGTGACAGAGAGGAAAAAGAGGTAGAGAGGAAGAGAAAGAGGTAGAGAGAGAAAAAAAGCGAAAGAGAGGAGGAGAAAGAGGTAGAGAGACAGAGAGGAGGGGGTATAAAGAGAGGCTGTTTCATGGTGTTGCCTTTAAAACCTAACGGTTGCATGTAAAGCACAGTGAGCCCCGTCTGTGCCAGGACCTGTCCATCTCACCAGTTGTTTTCCTCTTCATTCAGAAGAAGTGTCCCTCCCGGGGACACCTGGCTCTGTCCCACCTCCACAGAGCAAACGTTCACTTGGCTCAAAACGCCAGATGTTATGAAAGCCTCTATTGAAGCTCCTTTTCGAGCCCTTTTCTCATAAAGGATTTGGAGTGGACTACCATAGGCTGGAAACGTCCGCCCTGATAGCTTTGTTGACTAAAGTATGTCATCTGATTTACATGGTTCTCTGTGTAGCTCCTAATAAAACCAAAACACAAGAGCGCAGCATGACATCATGTGGTCCTGACTGTGACCTGGCTTGTTTGTATGCGCCTCAATACAGACCAATAAGTACAAATATAAAAATATCTGTCAATCCGGGTTTATAACTGAATTCGGAGCTGTCGACGTTTCCAGAAGTGGCTGCCAAATGTTGAACCGGACTCAGGTCTACATAAATAGAGTTTAGAAATACAACCATGTACATGAGTGATGACCACAGACTGTATATATAAATGGACGTAGCTAACCCGCTAGCCGCCACGTTCCAAATAGGAAGTGAGCATGGGCGCGCTTCTGGCTCCATCGACTCTGGCTCCAATTCACTTTCTATTGAAAATCTGTCGCCCCTCTCTCTGTAACTGCTGCTGTCAGACTCGTCATTTTGGTCTTTAAATGTTCATGTTAACCCGCTCTACATGATCCTGGTGTTTTTATTTCGCTATTGTGTCCGTAAATCAAGATATGAACATTAATAACAGACAAATCAGGCGCCTTCTTTCCTCGAGGTTGCTCCCGTTAGCAACAGGGTTGATTGACAGCGTCGCTAATTGCCTGCACCGCTGGTTTAGCACGGAGCAGGCAAGGGGCGTTACCTTCAACAGCCTCGCTTCGGATTGGCTCTTTGGTTGCTATGATACTCGCGGTCGGAATTCCAAATATGGAACTCGGCTCCAAATTGGCCCCTATAACTGCTCTAGCCCCGATGAGCTTCATTTGACTGGAGCCGAACGCTGTGGGTGACGTCACACTCACTTAGTCCACTTCTTTACACAGTCTATGGTGATGACGGTGACTCCCGGGTAAGATTTTTGAGATATACACAGACATTACACTGGTGCAGTTTTAAAAGGCAAATTGAGCTATATTTACCAGTTTACTATTCGAAGTTTCCAAAAAAGAAAAAATTGAAACTTGGCCAAGAAAAATACAAATTTAAATCGAAAGCAAAACGCAACAGAGAGCTGCAAAATTGGCGTAACAAAATAGCTGTGCACTTGAGTGTTTGGCCAGCATTATATCCACTCTAAACCGGCATGTGTGAAGCCGTGAAGTCGCTGCTGGCTCCGTGCCCTGTTTGAAGCGCACTGCATTGAAGACCTCTATTGATTGGCCAGTGTGGCAGACCTGGGGCTCAGAGATTACCCCCCCCCCACCATCAAAAATCTTACACACACACACACACACTAAGCAGGTCCTCCCTCCTCCCCCTCCTCCCCTCTCCTGTTCACGAGTTACTCTTGGAGATCAGAGCGAGGGAAGCCCAGAGAGGAGAAGGCAGCACACTGGAGCATCTCACCCCAGAGGCAGAGACTTGGGGCAGGCATGGAGCAGGAATTTTCACCCTACCACCTCCTAATGACTGCCCTACTAATCCTGGTAAGGTGCTGCTATTTGTTTATCTGTAACTATCTAGTTTAGTGTTTTACGGATTATGTAAATTGCATTGAGAATTCAGTGATTTGAAGTTAGAACACATTATGCATGTTGTTATGAAATGGTGCATTAATGTCAGTGTTAATTTCAGACATTGGTTTTTGATATCTGACCGCATTAAACACAAGCTTCTATGCTTCTCAGTGTTGTTATGGAGTCCATTTTTTTTTTTTTTTAATCTTGGCTTTGTACTCCTGTCGCACTTGTCACACGCTCCAGTGAAGGACATCCCTGTTATACAAAATGTGACTTTTTCTACACACTTTCTACATTATTTCCAGGATCTTTGCCTAACACGATCAGAAATATGCAAATTTTGGTTTTAATCTGTGTTGTATTATTCGATCTAGTGCAAATTATGCCATTTCAAATCATTCTTGTTCATGGAAATGTGCTTTTATCACATTCACTCAATCTATCCAGGCTTAGAACTTAGCACAACGAGTTCCAACTTCTGGTTTAAATAAACAAACCATTCATTATAAGTTTAAAAGTGCACTGTGTAACTTTTCCGCTTTGGCTCTGCCTTCTGCTGGTCTCCATGGAGATGTTTTTGCTTTGCCTGGATTGTTCCATAAACTTTTTCTTGCATTTTTATTCAATTACAGGTGTTTTTTTACTCAAACAAGAAGCTCCATTCTTACTCTGAGCGGGCTTGCCTCTCTACAGATGCGACCTGTAACTTGGCCTGATGGTGTCACACGCTTGTCTCCATAGATTCATAGATTTTAATGCCATACTAAAACGTTCTCGGCAATAATAATCTTGATAGAGACTAGCAGGTGCCGGAGTCGTTCCATAGTGTATTTTAAAGAAGGCCTTGTGTCTGCTGTATAGCTATAATCTATGACATAATGGGAGCTGACGTCGCCGTAAACGTCATGACAACAAAGAGCCGTGCAGCTGTCGGCTCCTCCGATGGATAGCTGCAGATCACGGTAGCGAGTAGCGGATTTTTTGTTCATTTGTACCAAAATGACTATGAACGCTGCTCCGATGGAAGCTGCAGATCACGGTAGCGAGTAGCGGATTTTTTGTTCATTTGTACCAAAATGACTATGAACGCTGCCAAATCCTACAAGTTTCACCGATTACGAAAATCAAAATTGGAGAACGATGTAAGTACGTCACAGTGGGCGTGTACCGGTGGAGGTGAAAACAAAATGGCGTCTTGAAAATAAGCGATTAAAAATTGCTCAAACATGGTGGTAGTATTTGTAATTGTGATATATAGGGGTATTAGTCCAAATAGGCAGTAGTAGTAGTAGTAGGTAGTAGGTAGTAGTAGTAGCAGTAGTAGTAGTAGTAGTAGTAGTAGTAGTTGGTAGTAGGTATTATGTGGTAGTAGTAGTAGTAGGTAGTAGTAAGCGGTGGTAGTAGTAAGTAGTAGGTAGTAGTAAGTAGTAGTAGGTAGTAGTAGGTAGTAGTGGTAAGTAGTAGGTAGTAGTATTAGTAGTAGTATTAGTATTAGTAGTAGTAGTAGTAGTAGTAGTAGTAGGTAGTAACTGGTAGGTAATAGGCAGTAGGCAGTAGTATTCACAGGGCAACAGTAGCTCAGTTGGTTGAGTGTTTGTCCACTGATCTGAAGGTTGCCAGTTCAAATCCCACTCTCAACATAAGTGTGAACAGATCCACTAACCCACCAAACATGCACCAATCACTCCACACACAACTTCAGATCAGCAAATGTTGAGGAGAAACAACCGGAACATTGTTTAAAGCTCTGAAAAGTCAATTTTGAAGAATAGGTCCGCTTTAATATTCTAAAACACATGAGTCAGCTGTCTACCTTTACTTCTTGAGTAATACCTAAACTTCCGTTGTTTTTACTTATATTAAAAGTACTGTGTAATGGCCAGCTCTCAGCGTGATGAATAGCCCACATGACAAGGGATTGAGCAGATGTGCGAAGATCGTGTGTCCTGCCAACTCAAAAGGACATCCACGTTTCGTATATTGACACAGCCTGCGAAAGAAGGCACACAGTTTCACATTTCTATTCAAGGAGTTTTCCGTCTCGGAGCAAAATGTCCCCATAGCCTCCACTTCTGACAGGTGACTCCAATCGCCCGTGTCCATCAGGATAACCTATAATACTGCGATCACTGGGGTTTTTGTCATCTACTCATTTCCTCTACTCCACTTGATGTGATGGGTGACAGCCAAGGGGAGATTCGGGAGTCGCTGCGCTATTTAAAATCGTATCTGCAGACAGCCAGCCAGTCTAAATGGAGTTAGCCTGGGTATTCGCTAAACTAGGGTCAAACTGAGCCATATCCAATAACGTGACCTCAGAGATTGACGTTGAGGTTAAAGGTCACAGGGTAAGAGAAGGGAAAACGATTTCGGTTAGTAATTATGTAATTTTGGTATTTTTACACGTGTTTGTCACCCGAGTTGTTTGGCTCAGTTAAATTTATTTCACTTACCTAATCTTGGGAATGACACAAAGACTTGTGGAATACGTTGCCGATTTTGTTGTTTAAAAGCAGGTGCATGAGGTTAACGTCGCAGCAAAATCTTGTTTAATTGGCTCTGTGCACACAAGCGCCCGGCAACCTCACTGTTAGCGTCAATACTTCCTGTCCAATTTTATCTCTATGAGGTTTTTGCCGAGTCACGCTAAAATGAATAAATATTTAAAGCTGAGGCAGTGGACAGGGAGCTGCGGGTGGATGTCACTGACAACAAGTTAAACACTACAGAAATAAAATGAATACTTCACTGGAGGACACTTCTGTGTTTAGAAAGAGACATGTTTGTGTCTCAATGCTAACGCTAATGCTAATAAATATTAAAGCAGTGCCACAAACTGAAGTATTTTACATATAAAAATAACTCTGTAGTCTTTATTTGAATTAATTTGAATTTCAATAGGATGTTTATTTTATGTTTTCAGATTTGAATAAAAGTGACTGTTAGCTTTGAGACACAGTAAGCTAGCTAGTGTCTTCAACTGTCTACAAAAATAGCCAAGGCAAGTTTATTTGAATAGCACAATTCGTACACAAAGTAATTCAAAGTGCTTTACAGAATAAGAAAGACATTAAAACCACAATACAACAAATCAAAACATAAATAATCATCATAAAATTAACATTAAAAGAGAAGAGGCAGAATAAAAACCTTTCAGTCATATGCACAGCTAAATAGAACCGTTTTGAGCCTGGATTTAAACCATATAAGTTAGTGTCTGCTGTTGGGGGACGTTGTTTTGTTTGGAATCTTTATACATTTTTGGTTTGAAGCACATAGGCCCAGACGTGTGTCCAGTTATGAGGCAAATGCTTTTCCCATTGACCCATAAAATACTTGTATCTCTTTATGATGTTAAAACCTCTAAGTATCTCTAGTCCATCTCAAAATGAAACTGAAAACACTGCTGACCCTACACTTTGAGCGAGAGCCTCTGGGAACTCAATATAGGAAAAATCATTAACTTTCGCAGCAAAAATAAAGTTTGGATTTATTCAAACACATTTAGTTAACATTTTTTTCACACCTCGCTGCAGTTATTGCCGAGTGTCTTGATTCGAAGGGGGCGGTCTGTTCCCCTACTTGGTCCATTCCAATGCAAATAATTCCTGGTGGGATAATAACGATCTGAGGTGGGATTTTGTTTTGATGTAGACCCTGGAAGTATCCAAGTTGTTATTCGATACACTCAATTATTGGATCCAAACCCCAGCGGGACAGCTATCGGGAGGAGTGGAGCCGCGTGTCAGACCTGCTCAACTGAGAACAATACATTTACAGTTTGCCAAAGAAACGATTACTAACTCGTCTTTCACATCTCCTGCTTCACATGCCCGTCCTCTCGGCTCCCCTGGCTTCCCTACAGAGCCCCTGGTTGTAATTGGGTGCAAAATGCGCTGATTGCTTTTCAAAGGAAGGTGGCGTGCTCAACAGCGGCCTAGATTTCAGTTGGTGTTTATTTACAGAAGATCCAAACTTTGAAATAGTTGGCTCTGTGAAGAAGGTGGCGGTGTGTTTGGCTGCACGCTTCAGTGAATCTGTTTAGACCTCTATCCTCTGCTGTGCTCTGGGGGAGATCGCAATCTACATAACTACATTTTCGATATATGCTTGTACTTTTGCTCAATTCTGTTTATGTTGTGGAAATATTAAGTTTACTCTAAGGATTAATAAATGTGTTTTACTTTTATTAAAGGTTCTATATTACGCAAAATGGAGTCTTGTGGGTGTTTAGCCTTGTTATAATGTTGTTACCTCATCAAAAACATACCTGGAGTTGTGTTTTGTTTCATTCACACATGTTTGAGTAATCCTACATTATTAGAATGTCTACATCTCCAAAGCTCAAAATGCTCTGTTCCACCTTGTGATGTCATGAAGCAGTAGTTTTCATGTTAACAGCTTTTACCTTTTGTTGTTAACAGCTTTACCTTTTGTTCAGTACAGATCGGCAATTCCAGGGCTGAAATTATCCAAATGATTCTAGTGAAGGTGTGTGGAGTCTAAAAACACAGTGGAGCACTTCATGTATTACTACATGACATCACAAGGTGGAACAGAGCGTTTTCTGTTTGAGAGAAGAACTCAGCCTAAAGTGAATGAAACAAAACACAACACAGCAATAAGTAGTATGTAGTACTGTGATATAAACTATATATAGGACTGCAGTACTATTCAGTATCAATATGGCAGTAACAGTTGTAGTAGTAGTAGTTGTAGTAGTTGTAGTGGTAATAATGGCGGTGGTAGTAGTATTTGTAATAGTGCTATATAACTATATAAGTATTCATGTGGCTGTTGTTTCTCCACTGATCTGAAGGTCGGCAGTTCGAATCCCGCTCTCGACATAAACATCATTGGTCTGCGTACACTGGTGTGTGAATGTGTGTGTGAATGGGTGAATTGAACCATTTACCATTTACCATAATAACGATAGTAATAGTAGTAGGCTTCAATGTACAGCTTGTATTTTAAGTACAGGTCTCATCAGCACTGACAGCAATTTATATCAGTCTAGTGTTAATAATGTGAACTCTGCACCGGCTTCCACCACCGAGACCCAAAGAAAACAGCCCCAACAATATTATGGTTCGTATCTACTTCCCTCTCTGTGGTCCATTTATCTTCGAAGACAGGGTCCGCACAATGCCACGCTGTTGGGACGAAAGGTCGGCAAAGGTCAAACCAACTTCCTCAGCCAATCCTATGGTTTTACAGTAAAAGCCCTGTCAGTTCCATGGGCATAAATCTCCCCAAGAGCAGGTGCTACACATAAACGGGACAGACTTCCTTATGCAGTGTGTCAGAGGTGAGTGGGGTCGCCATGAAAACAGTTTGAAGGATTTCTGGCAGGATTTTACAAGTAAAAGTACTTCCCAATATTTCCCATATATGTACTAGGACCACTGCTTGTAGAATTTATGTTACCGGTAGCAACAGGAACGAGTATTTATGTATTTATTTGGAATCAGAGACCACTGGAATATGTGTCTCCAAATCTTCAGGAATTTGCGGCTTGTAACTTTTCAGGAATTGGGTTCGGCACCTGCTTTGCCTGAGATGTTCCACGGTATAGCATTAAACTCGTATATCTGTATTTTTTCAATTACAGATGCTTTATTGCTTGGAAATATCCTGAAAATTATGCATTCTTACCATTACTACGACTACTAGAACTACGACTACTACTACTACCACCACTACTGCTAATAAAACTTGACAAAAGACTGCAACAACTAATATTTCTGCTACTGTTACTATGTCTTCGACCTAACCTGACCAGACCAATTAAAGAATAAACATAGCTATTCAGAACCGGATGTAACCTCCAGGGGGCCCTAAGCAAACGCACACACACACACACACACACACACACTTACACTCATATAAGAACAGATGCCATTGTTATTGTCTTGTCACCCGTTTCAAACCCTGACGTACGCACTCCCTGTCCCCTCAAGTCAAAAATGTCTAATGTGTTTTATTGTTTGTATTGTAATATCGGAAAGAGAGAAAAAAAAAATGTCTCACCACTTCAGCGCCACTTGGGTGAAACTACTGGTTATTCACATTCCACATCGTGATGCACAGAACTGTCACATTCGTCTGCGGCGTAATACCCACATCAGACAGTGAAGCTCAAAGGCATTTACAGCGTCTGAGAACACCAATCGCTACAACACATAAGCGAGACTATTAACCAGAGGGGGCAGAACATTTGGAATATTATAGACACTGCTTTCTGTTTTCTTGCGCATTTTGATGTTTTCCAACCGTCTAAAGACAACGGACACGTGTAGTAAACTTGCGCCGTGCTGTCGCTGAGATGCGTTTATGAGCGAGGGAGGAGGGAGGGGTCAGGGCCTTACCGTAGACTGTGTAAAGAAGTCGACTATACGAGAGTGGCGTTAACCGTGGCGTTCGGGTACAGCTACACTGTCAATCAAACGTGACCTCGGGGAAATAAGGCGCCTGATTGGTCTGTTATTAATGTTCATGTCTTGATTTTCATTCTGCTCCAAATCTACTCAAATAAACGTAGTCTCGTATAATTGCGTTTCTGTTTTTATATTTCTTTTTCTTTAGTTGCCATCAAAACCCGGTAGATTTAAAATGCCACTGCCGAAGCTTCACAATAGACGCGTTGGAACATTTGCCCAGTCGTACAAAGCACAGTCATGGTTGTGCAAAAATCAAAACGACAGCTATTGTTGAAGAAAGCTATTCCATTTTTTCTACAGATTTGGCTTTTGCAGAAGAATGCCATTGTGCCGCACGGTACTGAGAAACATTC
>KN484908.1:20870-35265 GCA_000787095.1 Periophthalmodon schlosseri
AATGTTATTTTCACCCGCTATGATTTGCTTTTGTAGGTTTTGGTTCATTAATCAGCTCTAAAAGCATTCGTACCTCCTGTGTCCCTGAAAGTCCTCTCAACTATTTCTACTTTTTTTTTGTTTTTAGAAAGCAAAATCCATCTATTTGTACTTACTCCAAATGATTACACAGTGTTTTGCAAAAATATTTTTATGTTCAGATTTTAAATATGAGTTACCTTAAAGGTCCTATGTTACTCTTGTGACCTTTTAACCATGTTGGAATGTTGTTGCCTCATTAAAAACATGCCTGGAGTTGTGTTTTGTTTCATTCACACATGTTTGAGTAACCCTTTATTATTAGTCCGTGTACATGTCCAAAGCTCAAAACGCTCTGTTCCACTTTGTGATGTCATGAAACTGTAGTTTTCAAGTTAACAGTTACATTTTTTTTGCACTCTTCTCTTTAACGTTCATTTTATGATCATTATTTATGTTTTGATTTGTTGCATTGTGTTTTTCTTATTCTGTAATGATCATTATTATGTTTTGATTTGTTGCATTGTGTTTTTCTTATTCTGTAAAGCACTTTGAATTACTCTGTGTACGAATTGTGCTATTCAAATAAACTTGCCCTGCCTTTTACCCTTTAGTTCAGTTGAGATTCCAGGGCTGAAATCATCCAAATGATTCTAGTGAAGCTGTGTGGAGTTTAAAAACACAGTGGAACAAAACATAACTCCAGGTGTGTTTTTGATGAGCAAACAACATTATAACATAGATCAGAAAATAGAGTAAAATGGGCCTTTTAAAGATGAAAAAAATACGAGACCTTGAAAGTTGTAAAGAGAGAGAGAGAGTGAAAAAGGTGCAAATTGTCCTTGGGTCCACCGAATCCATCTTCTCCTAATATTGATTTTGGATCCTGGAGCATTACAAGTCATCTCTGCTGCCAAATACAGAGCTATGCAATTAACAGAGCCACACTCGAAACGCCTTAAGTCTGGGGGCTTGCTTCGTTAACTTTTGAAAGGAAAAAGCGTGTATTTTCATGAATTCGTTATCGTTATTATTGTTTTTTTTTAATATTGTGTGTGTATTTTTGTGTAGAGTTCCAGAACGGCCCGGTCAGAAGAGGACAGGGACACTCTCTGGGATGCCTGGGGGTCGTGGAGTGAATGTTCTCGTACCTGTGGAGGGGGCGCTTCCTATTCACTGCGGAGATGTCTCAGCTCCAAGTAAGGCTCTTTAAAGTCATAATAATATCTGTTATAACTGAATCTGTGTGAAATGTTGGGACTAGGCATGGACCGATATCGAAATTTTAAATTATTATGAATAAGTTCCATATTTAAAACTACTTTTATATAATTGTACTTTTTTATAAATGAAAGAACTATGATCTAGCAGAGAACATTATGGATAAGTAGCTTTTGTCGGAACATTCTGGAGATATAATGGGGATGATCTTTGTTGGCGATTCTCACGATAATATAAAATATGCCACGAAAGATTATTGTCGACCCTTTTTATCACGATAAACGATATTATTGTTTATTGTCCCATCCCTAGTTGGGACCCACGGCTTATGTTTATTCATCTAATTTCGATACACTCCTGAGAAAAATGGTATCACTTCTGGATAACTGCACTTGTAAGTAGAGTTCCGAAAGTCCCCAAAACATGTAACTTAAAACTATAGATTTACCCATTTTCTCTCAGAGGTAATTGCTTTTATTTTAATTATTTGATTTTCTATAGAATTTTAAAAGTGTGTTGTACTGTTTTAGTTATATATAATGTTTTAAGTGGTGCTTTGGCAACTGGTTCACTTCAATTTTATTTCTACAGCACATTTAAGAACAACTTCAGCTGACCAAAGTGCATCACATAAAAGAGTTAACAAAAAACAAATAGAAAACGATACCTAGGAAAAGAACGCCAAGATATCCTGTCTAGCTGGTGTTAAATGCCAGGGAGAAGAGGTGGGTTTAAAGACTGAGAGGATCTGACAGGCAGAGGGCGCTGTTCCATAGTCTGGGCTGTTAAATGCCGAGAAGAGGTGGGTTTAAAGACTGAGAGGATCTGACAGGCAGAGGGCGCTGTTCCATAGTCTGGGCTGCAGTAACTCCCTCAAATAAATAGGCCCCATAGAGTGCAGACATTTAAACAAAGCTATTAAAAAAATATTACAACCTATAACTACTAGTCAGGTAATAGTAAAAGTACAGTATTTTCCGGACTATAAGTCACACTTTTTTTCATAGTTTGGCCGGGGGTGCGACTTATACTCAGATGCGACTTATATGTGAAATATATGGTTTTTTTCTTCATTATTATGCATTTTTTGGCTGGTGCGACTTATACTTCGGTGCGGCTTATATTTCTACTCATTTTTTGTAGAAATATGGAGTACAAAGTATTTCATTCGAATGTACCATCTTTTTTAATAGAATTCCTGCTCATTTTTACTATAGGCCTGTTTATTATAATCTCCAAACAAACCGATACATGTGCCCAACACGTGCGACTTTGATTATGAGATCATTAGACTCCTGATAAATAGACTCATCTCTCAGACAATTTGTAAAGCCTGTTTGAACACCAGTCAAGGTAGCTATCCCTCTTGTTTAGCTGAGAGGGGGCTGTTTTCCATTAGCGTGCCATATGTTAGCTTAGAGTACCGGGAGACTTCTGGCTGTCAAATAAAAGCAGGCCGAGCCCCTAATAGTGCGAGTGAATCTCATCAATCGGCCCGGTCCCGCGAGGTTGTAAGGGGAGTACACAGGATGCGTGCTAAATAGTCTATAGGGGTCAACCGATACCACTTACCTTCCACCTTACAGCTTAAGCCCATGTCTTGAAATCATCTAGAACAATCTGCTTTCTAGTAAAGGCAAAATGCATCACCGTCACTGTCTCTCATCAAAGAAGTTCTTGTCATTTTGAATAACTCGAATGTTAAAATGTTCGGACGTTTCATTCCCCTGCCAAAGTTGTTCAATTGACTTAAAGGGCTTGTATTACAGTGTTTTCTGATCAAACATACCTGGAGTTGTGTTTTGTTTCATTCAGACACGTTTAACACAAAATTCCTGCATATTTAGTCTGAGAACCATATTACACTATTTTCTGATCTGTGTTATAATGTTGTTTCCTCATCACAAACAGACCTGGGGTTGTGTTTTGTTTCATTCACACATGTTTAACACACAAACCCTGCATATTTAGGCTGTGTTCTTCTCTCAAACTGAAAACACTCCGTTCCACCTTGTGATGTCATGTGGTAATACAGGAAGTGCTCCACTGTGTTTTTAAACTCCATGCACCTTCCCAAGAATCATTTGGATGATTTCAGCGCTGGAATTGCCAATCTTTGTTGAACTAAAGGTAAAAGGAGCTGTTAACTTGAAAACTACCGCTTCATGACTTCACAAGGTGGCACCAGAGCATTTTGAGCTTTGGAGACAAACTAATAAAAACTTGAAACTACCGCTTCATGACTTCACAAGGTGGCACCAGAGCATTTTGAGCTTTGGAGACAAACTAATAATAAAGAGATACTTAAACATGTATGAATGAAACAAAACACAACTCCAGATAAGTTTTTGATGAGGTAACAACATTATAACATGACTTAACGCTCACAAGAGTCAATTTTGCGTAATATACTGTAGGACCTTTAAGCTTTCATACTTAGAATGAGCTGGATACTAGCGTACGGTATGGGCAAAGTGGACAATTACAAAAGGATTTGAAGTACAAGAGGGGAAAAGAATATGTTTTCCATAGAAATACTGTCACGTTTATGGACTGGGAAATAGTTAGAGGGTGACTTCATCGGATTCCTGGATTTTACTGTTCCCAGAATGTACTACACATTGGTGAGAGGTAGGCAGCCAGCCACTGCCACTACAGTCACCTCTGTTTGAGCAGTAGCAGCGACAGGATCAAACGGTGAGGTCATAAAAACAAGTGAAGTTCAAGTGGACATAGAGAGGCTGTAATGCGCTCTCTGCTGGATACAACCGTCAATATGTCACAAGAGTTTTGGGTAAAAATACTTTCCTTTCTACCTATAGGTCAGAACAGTCTAGAATATCTATAGTTTAAAATGGAGCTGGAAAACACATCAGAATTCAGTGGAGGAGTTTGCAGTTTAAATGACAGATTGCAGATGTGTTGATCTGGTTTATGGTTAATATCTCTGTAATTACTGGGCCTATCCACATGAAACAAAAACTGGCACAAAGTTCAGTGTCTGTGTAATCCCTCAGTCGTGATCCATAGACTGTATATATAAATGGACATAGCTAACCTGCTAATCGCCGCTTTCCAAATAGGAAGTGATCATGGGCGCTTCCGGCTCCACTCTGGCTCCAGTTCACTTTCTATTGAAAAACTGTGGCCCCTCTCTCTGTAACTGCGGCTGTCAGACTCGTCATTTTGGTCTTAAAATGTTTGGACTAACTCGCTCTACATGGTCATGGTATTTTTATTTTGCTATTGTGTCTGTAAATCAAGATATGAACATTAGTAACAGACAAGGTCGCTCCTGCTAGCGTTAGGAACAGGTTTGATTGATAGCATTGCTAAGCGCCTTCCCCCTGCCAAACCAGCGGTGCGGGAAGGGGCGTTACCTGCAACAGCCTCACTCCAGATTGGCTCTTTGGTTGCTATGATACTCGCGGTCAGAATTCCAAATATGGAACTTGGCTCCAAATCCACCCTATAACTGCTCTAGCCTCAATGAGCTTCATTTGACTGGAGCAGAACACTGTGGGTGACGTCACACTCACTTAGTCCACTTCTTTATACAGTCTACGGTCATGAGCCATAGCAAAAGAAAAATTCAATTCTGTCAACTGGGCAAAAGTTTTAGAGTGAAGGCACTGGTGAACACTGCCTTATATCTATCTCCCTTCAGACAGATATAAGGCAGTGTCCACCGGTAAACCGACCAGAACTGAAGAAGCCGCTTGGATGAGCAGCCAAACGTCTTCACTCTAAAACTTTTGTTCAGTTGACAGAATTGCATTGTTCTTTCGCTATAAACAAAAGTGAATTTATTTTTCCCACAACACCTTCAAAATGTGGTGCCATTATTCAACCCCAAAGAAAAGACTGAATGAACTTTAAGACATAAGATTAATATGGCAAGTTTGTGGAGCCAGCCTTACAAACACCGAATCTCCCACAGAGTAATATAGGCTCCTGCTTAGTTACTACTGTTACCACTATAACTGTTACCCATCAAACCCTTTCTACTGTTGTGTCCTCGGGCAAGATACTTCACCCTCATTACCTGCGTGAATGTTATGTTCAGATCAAACCAATTTCATTCATATAACACATTTAAAACATTTTAAACTTCAGCTGACCAAAGTGCTTCACATAAAAGTCAACAAAAATCAAATATGCATATAACACGATACATAGGAAAAGAACAAAAAAACACCAAGAGATCCTTTATAGCGAGTATTAAATGCCAGGGAGAAGAGGTGGGTCTTAAACTGCGTTAATGGAACCATATTACACTATTTTCTGATCTGTTCTAATGCTGTTTCCTCATGACAAACAGACCTGGAGTTGTGTTTTGTTTCATTCACACATGTTTAACACACAAACCCTGCATATTTAAGCTGTGTATTCTCTCAAACTGAAAACACTCTGTTCCACCTTGTGATGTCATGTGGTAATACAGGAAGTCTCCACTGTAATTTTAAATTCCATACTCCATACTTCACTAGAATCAGTTGGATAATTTCAGCCCTGAATCTCTACTGAGCAAACGGTAAAAGGAGCTGTTAACTTCATGACATCACAAGGTGGAACGGAGCATTTTGAGCTTTGGAGATGTAGACAGACTGATAATTGGTATTGGTCCAAAGGGGCAGTAGATGAAGATTGGCAGCCATCAAAAACAACAAAAGTAAACAAGTAGCTGCCTCCCGAGTCTGGGGAATGAATGAATATTGTATGAAATTGTAAAAGTGACTTTGAGCATCTGGAAAACAATGCATAAGAAAAAAGCATTATTGTTATTTTTTATTAGCAAACAGTACAAAGCAGCCATGGTGGTAAATCTTCTTTATTATTCCCATTTTAAAATCAACATTAAAATGGCAACAAAACAGCACATCCAGCCGAAGCCGTATCCCAGATAACTGTATTTTCTTGCTGGAGTTCGGAAGTGGTCCATTAACAAGATGCAAATGTTTTACACAAGCCATTTTACTCCAGCTGTAAGGTGGACAAAATGGCTTTCTGAAGATTCCATGTTAAATTTTTAATGTGTTTACGCCTCATACCCTCTAAGAGCCAAATATCCCCCAGCCCTAACTCCTACCACGCAGTAAACATTAAGGTTGGTATTTTGAGGTGTGTATTTTCTCTGGGCTCAAACACCTTCCACCGTGAATATTTCGGTTGGGACAATAATAAACGGTAAAACTGCTATTAACTTTAAAAAGCAGCTGAGGTCCTTAAAGGTGTTTAGGGGTTGTGCTCTAGTTGGGTTTTTGTTGGTGTTAGAATCCTCAGTCTTTCTGATGTACCTACACAACCCAAAAGTCTGGACACAACCTCTCATTCAGTGTTTTTTCTTTATTTTTACTACTTTCTACATTTTATACATACAGAAGACATCAAATATATAAAGCAAGGTATATGGAATTATGTAGCAAAGAAAAAAAGTGAAATAACTCTACTAAATATTTTTTTAATATATATATTTTGTACTCAATTCCTCAACGTATCCACCCTTTGCTTTGTTGAAAAATATTTAGTAAAGTATTTTCTTTACTACATAATTCCATATATCTTGGTTCATATATTTAATGTCTTCCATGTTGAAAAATATTTTGTAAAGTATTTTCTTTACTACATAATTCCATATATCTTGGTTCATATATTTAATGTCTTCCATATGTATAAAATGTAGGAAGTAGTAAAAATAAAGACATTTAAAAAAAAAAAAAATGCATATAACTCTAATAAATTTTTTTTGTTGTATTTTATATTCAAATCCTCAAAGTATCCACTCTTTGCTTTGCCGAAAAATATTTAGTCCAGTATTTTCTTTCATAATTCCATATATCTTGGTTCATATATTTGATGTCTTCCATATGTATAACATGTAGAAAGTTGTAAAAATAAAGAAACTTTTGAAAAAAGAAAATGCACACAACTCAACTAAATATGTTTCTACAAAGCAAAGGGTGTTTACTTTGAGGATTTAAATAAAAAAACATAAAAACAATTTGTAGTAGTAGTTATTTAAGTTGTTTTCTTTGCTACATAAGCATGCCATCTATCTATAATTCCATATATCTTACTTTATATATTTAATGTCTTCCATATGTATAAAATGTAGGAAGTAGTAAAAATAAAGAAACATTTGAAAAAAAAATACACACAACTACTAAATATTTTTCTACAAAGCACAGGGTGTTTACTTTGAGGATTTGAATATAAAATATATATATAAAAATTAGTAGTAGTAGTTATTTAAATTGTTTTCTTTGCTACATAAGCATGCCATCTATCTATAATTCCATATATCTTACTTTATATATTTAATGTCTTCCATATGTATAAAATGTAGGAAGTAGTAAAAATAAAGAAACATTTGAAAAAAAAATACACACAACTACTAAATATTTTTCTACAAAGCACAGGGTGTTTACTTTGAGGATTTGAATATAAAATATATATATAAAAATTAGTAGTAGTAGTTATTTAAATTGTTTTCTTTGCTACATAAGCATCTATCTATAATTCCATATATCTTACTTCATATATTTGATGTCTTCTGTATGTATATAAAAGGTAGAAAGTAGCAAAAATAAAGAAACAAAAACACTGAATGAGATGGAGTGTCCAAACCTTTGACTGGTAGTGCATATGGGACATTTTGGGTAAATCAACAACCTGTTTGCCGTTCTGAGAAAAGTGGGAGGGGGTTAACGACACGTAGCGCCCGTTAGCAGATCAAAAAGTGTCATTAAAAACCCAAATACAAGCTCTCTTATGGAAAGACTTGGATACCTGCCCGCACCACCCTCCCAACCAATATCGCTCCAACTCCATGACCCTTTCCCACACTGCTACTGCAAAAACCCATACGATCCAAATGCCTGGTTTCCATTAGACTTGCCCATAACAACACTGGACCTGATCAAACATACGTTATTAACAGACATTTGAACTCGTATTGGCATATGGATTGGGTGTTGTGGCACGAGAAGGCAATAGAAGTTGATTTATGGGGCACGCAACTGGCAAATGATTGAAGATCTGGAGTTTTTTTTTTCAGTTTCCAAACATAAACCATGCCTCCGCTGTACTTGAATGATGATTAGAAAGAAAAGTGCAACGGCTAATGGCAACTGACAACCCTTCTGGAAAAAGTACTGCATTTAAGGCCTTGAAATAACTTTGTAATTACTGATAAGGATGTTTTTACTATGCATTGGGTCAGTGATTACAGAAGTAGTGGGGCTAAATGACTCTGGTGTTTTGGGATTTCGCCAGTGGTTTTGAAGTCTGTTTTTGAAGCCAATTTAGCAGCAGTTGTCATTAAGAGTTTTTTCCAGTGTTAGGGCAGTGGAGCCTGGCACTGTAACTCTGCAGGGACCACCCTCTGCGTAGCGATGCAGAAAACACAGTAGTAAATCTTAACAAAAGCCATGTATCCTTGAAAAATATGAAACTTGAGACAGCTCTGTATGAAAGACATCAGCCAGGGCCAATTCAGCTACACTGGGCCATTCTTATACATAGGTCAAAGCCATAGACTGTATAAAGAAGTGGACGAAGTGAGTGTGACGTCACCCACAGCGTTCGGCTCCAGTCGAATGAAGCTCGTCGAGGCTAGAGGGGTTATAGGGGCCAATTTGGAGTTCCATATTTGGAATTCCGACCGCGAGTATCATAGCAACCAAAGAGCCAATCCAGAGTGAGGCTGTTGGAAGCTCGCGCCACTGGTTTAGCAGGGAGCAGGCGATTAGCAATGCTGTCATTCAAACCTGTTGCTAACGATAGCAAGAGCGGCCTTGGCGAGAGAGGGCAGCTCATTGGTCTGTTATTAATGTTCATATCTTGGTTTATGGACACAATAGTGAGATAAAAACACCAGGATCATGTAGAGCGGGTTAATACGAACATTTAAGACCAAACTGACGAGTCTGACAGCGGCAGTCACAGAGAGAGGGGAGACAATTTTTCAATAGAAAGTGAATTGGAGCCAGAGTCGATGGGGCCAGAAGCGCGGCCATGCTCACTTCCTATTTGGAACGCGGCGGCTAGCAGGTTAGCTATGTCCATTTATATTTACAGTCAGTCAGTTAAATGCCATTAATTCATATAATGTAGACTGGCTCTATCTTGTAACGTTGAAGCTGTAGCGGTCAGTTATTCAGTTACTGACTCAAACTGATTAGAAAACCCTGAATTTTTTGTGCTGCAATGCATTGATTTTACAGCAGATGACCCACCCGGTTCAAAGTCCACCAATTATCCAGATTTGCTATCAGTTCCAAAAGTTTCTAAGTTGTCAAATCACAAAAAGTTACAATTTCTTGCTAACTTGATATAATACAGAATCTTTAAAACATTCCCATGAACTTTTGTGTCTCAATTCTGTTACTTAAGTAAAAGTACAGATACCAGGGCAAAAAAGTAAAAGTATCACATGAAAAAAACTACTTAAGTACAAGTATTAAAATACCCGTTTAAAAATGTACTTAAAGAGTAAAAATTTTAGATCTAATAAATCTTCAAATGTAGTGATTTTGATACAGATTTGTGCTGAATTTTGTTCAACAGAAACAACTGAATACATTTTTTATTTTTTATTTTTATTTTTTTTCTATTTATATATTTTTGTTTTGCTCAAACTACGAACTTGTGAAAAATAAACCCCTCAGGCTTTTCAGCAGGTCTCAGACAGTAATAAAAAATACTTTTACTTTTCAGACAAGTTCAAAAATGCTGCTCTCAAATGTAGTAAATTAAAAGTAAAAATTATCCATTTTACCTAACATTTTTACTTAAGTACAGTACTTTACTACTTTTACTTCGTTATACTCCACCACTGCCCATAACTAATCTTTTGGGACGAGGTCATATATTTTGAGTAATATTTTGGAGCCTTTGCTAACAAGACCAACCAAAGTGAGTGAAAACATAGCCTCCTCGGTGATGGTAGTTAATCTTTGTCATTTGCTTGTATTGGATGTTTCTGTCGTTTTTCTTCTTACTTTAGCCGTGCTCACAGCGGGAGCACATCTGTGGCATCACTAAACCTGCCAGCTCCACACTTACTGCGTATGGATCAAAATGAAGGCAGAGGTCAACAAAACCACCACACAATTCCTGTTCATTTACTTGGATAAGTTGACGACATCCAATACAAAAACATAGCGAACCAGATGAACGGCGAGCGCGTATTTGATATTCTTAGATGCTATCGTAATAAAATTCAACATATGCTAGTTTTACAGTGGGGCGCTTTGAAGTATTTGAGTGCACTTTTGTATATTTTTGGCTCTGAAAGGTCAAAGTCTGCAAGTTATTTGAAGCAGGGATTCGGGTATTCCAGCCATTTTATTTTTCCCTAACCTGAGATGACGCCATGATTGAAGTCTGACTCCTGTCCCTGCTTAGCCTCCGCTCCGCAGCTCTCCCGAACTCAAGAGGAAATGAAAACCAAATTGTTTTTATTTGTTAGCCCATTTTAACTCTCCATTTTATATGAGTTGTCTTGTGATGTTTCCACGGCGATCCCAGTCTTCGCTACCTGTCCCTCAACTCGCGGCTAGCTTCTACGACTTATTTTACTTGGCCCCGGCGAACGTCTGCATCCACCTAATGTTCTTGCCATGCCACACGCTCCACATTCACTCACGGGGATAACATTATAAAATACTCCGAGCTTTTCCTTGCGTCTGGGAAGTCCGAACTCCGCGGTGCTAACTCCAATCACGATTCCAGATTAGCTGAGGGCCCGTGACATAGGAATTCCTCTTATGTCCTTAATTTGGGAAGAATATCCTTTGATTAGCTTCCAATAAGATCTGGGGAAATTGTCCCGTCGTAGGCCGCCATCAATAGAAAGTCACCACTTCAGCTTGAAAGAGAAGAGGAATTTGAATTTTCAATAAGTGGTTGGTTTATAATTTGGGAATTGGGAGCTGCGATCCAAACTGTTTCAATGTGTTGAGCAGATGGGGAACGCAGAGTGTCTGTATGAACTACTGCTGCCATATGAAGCTATAGCCAGTGTTTACATTACCTTAGACTTGCCTTTTCTCCATTTCCCCTCTGTCTGTCCCCTAATATAGACCTGTACATCTTTATTGGAGGCTATTACTTTTACAAATGGGATGTATGCATGGATAAATCTTTCCCTGTTAGCTTGTCCCTGGGGCTGCTCGGACATTATGAACTTTTAGCAAACGCAATATACAAGGCTAGTGTAATGAACCAGATATAATAACTAAAAACTAAAATTAAACTACCCAATAAAATGTTTTTTTTTTGTTTCTGTTTTACTACACCAGCAGCAAATACATAAAGGGCCCATATTACGCTCTTTTCTGATCTATGTTATAACGTTGTTTCCTCGTCACAAACAGACCTGGAGTTGTGTTTTGTTTCATTCACACATGTTTAACACACAAACCCTGCATATTTAGGCTGAGTTCTTCTCTCAAACAGAAAACACTCTGTTCCACTTCGTGATGTCATGTGGTATTACAGGAAGTGCTCCACACACCTTCACTAGAATCATTTGGATAATTTCAGCCCTGGAATTGCCGATCTCTACTGAACAAAATTTAAAAGGAGCTGTTAACTTGAAAACTACCGCTTTGTGACATCACAAGGTGGAACAGAGCGTTTTGAGCTTTGGAGAAGGTGGAACGAGCGTTTTGAGCTTTGGAGATGTAGACAGACTAATAATAGTCTGGTATGTTTTTGAGGAGTTAACATTATAACATGGCTTAAAGCTCACAAGACTCCATTTTGCGTAATATTTTGATTCTGCCGATCCAAATATACCAAGCTAGTTTTTTGGAGTTTTTTTTACTTATATTTTATTGTTTCATATTATTACAGAATATAATAAAACAAACAGAAGTATACAGAACAAACGGTGAGTTGTCATTCAGATAAACAGTCCACTTTTCCCAGCAGTCCTCACTCTTTGCTTGTGGCGTCCTTATAACATATGTAAGCTGCCTAGAACATTTTTATCAAATAGTTGTCTTTTTTGGTATTTCCCTGTTATATGTCCCAAGTATAGAACTAAACCTGTTTTTTAGCAACTGTACCCCAATATTTCTCCCATTTCTTTACCTACAACTTTCCAAAATTGGGACGACTTGCTGCATTGCTACCAAGCTAGGTTCCCTTTCGATTACCGGTACTTGTATGGCTGTTTTGTATTTCGGCGTAGGGCTTATTCAGTTTGATACTTCACGGCAGGAGCACCCATCTGTTTATATGATTATTTTAGGTTGAGACTGGAAACTAATTGAACAATCCGGGAATTGAACCAGTGACCTTCTTGTTGTGTGGCAATAGACCTAGATAGGAGTGACATTAACAACCTCCCTTATATAGATATTTGCACTTTTATCGGCATATCGGCTATCGGCCTTAAATCTCCAGCCCAGGCCAATATTTTGTTGGTGCCAACCAGATGCCTAAAGAATCCACATAAATGAACACTTTAATGTGAAGAGGACACCGCACAAAACGTGGCTACACAGCTCTCTTACGCATTTTGTAGGAAAACAGGGTTGCGGATGAGTTTGTAGTTATTTCAGATAGTATAATTTGGGGAAAATAATCAAAATTGGGCTCAAAAACATTGGCAGAGCTCATCGGCAATGGGGTTCCTCTCCAAACAAGTGGTTTTGGTATCGGCCATGAAAAAAACCCATATCGGTCAATCTCTGCTCACTAAAATAACTTTTAACTTTTTTTTTTTTTTGGTGGGAGATCTGCCACCTGCTTATCTTTGCCCTGAGTGTTCCACAGCATTGCATTTATCCATTTAATTACAATCAAATCATTTTAATTAAGTGTATTAAAATACCTTGAAAAACATGCATTGTTACTGTGAGCACTCGCCTTTCCATAGATTTGACCTGTAACTTGGCCTGGTGGCGTCACTGATGAACATTCCAGGCAAAGAAATAACATATCTATGGAGGTAGGCTAGTGACACAACCTCCACTGGAAAAGTTACGTAGTGCAGCTTTAATACATGTCCATATAAACATTTGAATTCTGTATTATTTTACTACTAGCCCTGTACACCCATAGACTGTACATATAAATGGACATAGCTAACCTACTAGCCGCCGCGTTCCAAATAGGAAGTGAGCGTGGGCGCACTTCCAGCTCCATCATCTCTGGCTCCCGTTCGCTTTCTATTGAAAAACTGTGGCCCCTCTTTCCGTAACTGCTACTGTCAGACTCATTATTTTGGTCTTAAAATGTTCGCATTACGCTCTACGTGATCCTGGTGTTTTATTTTGCTATTGTAACCATAACTCAAGATGTGAACATTAATAACAGACAAAATGGGAGCTTTCTTTCCCCGAAACTGCTCGGGTTAGTGTTAGCAACAGGTTTGATTGAGGCTATAACCGCTACCCTCGATGAGCTTCATTTAACTGGAGCCGAACACTGTGGGTGACATCACACTCACTTAGTCCACTTCTTTATATACTTATACTTTATGGTAATATCGTTTGAGTCCTCCTGTGTGTTGTGGTTGGTTTTATCATTCCTAAGAGTATTTTTATTAGTCAGATTTATAAGTTTTCTCTTTTGTTTTGCAGAACCTGTGAGGGGCAGAATATCAAGTATCGAACATGTAGTAATGTGGTAAGTTCATCACACTCCTCCAGTAGATTCCTGGAGATGTTTACTTTTGACATAAACTAAAGATTCACATGGAGAATGCAGTCTGACGTTATGAGAAGTAAAAAAGTGTAAAAAAACAAAACAAAAAACAGATAAGATGATGGTAAGAGGATTATGTGACAAAGGACATCAACTGAAAAACCTATGGCAAATCGATATGTAATTTACTGTTTACTATGTGGCTGTGCGAGTGCTGTGTGGTGACCTTAAAAATAAATGAAAAGAAACAATTGTGGAGTTTATCAATTACTTTTTATGCCATTATAAGGTTCAAATTTTAGATTAGTGTCAACTTTTTGTTTGGAAATAATAATAATAATAATCTTTATTTGGAAAGCACTTTTCTGAACACTGCTCCAAAGGGTTTTACTGTGTCATTAAAAGCAACGCAACAGAACAAGTCTTATTCAGTCTAATGGCTCAAGAGCTGACTTTACTTTGTTAGTAATGGTAGTAGTAGTAGTGATAGTAGTAG
>KN484909.1:3798-35484 GCA_000787095.1 Periophthalmodon schlosseri
ACATACCAGTGACTACCAAGGCTGAATGAAAGTTGCCAAGAAAGTGCCAACAAAACAGGAAAAATAATAAATACAATTTTATTTGAGTTTATGAACTGCTTCAACATTCAGGAAGATATTGTAAAGACATGTATATAGCACAGACTAAACCGGATAATATATTCACTTTTTCCATTCGTTAGGAGTCTTTGACCAAATAAATAGCACTGGTTTATTTTTGTCTACTTTTCCATCTCTCAAGTTGCATTAGTTTTTGTCCTTACAAGAAGGTGGGATGCCTTTGGATATACCTGATCTCACAAGAGCTCCAGAAAGTCTTCAAAAACCCCATTGTTGCTTTTTAAACCATTCGAAACTATATTAAATTAACATTATTAAATTAACACAAGTGAACAAAACATACATTTGTCACAGTTATCAGATTGAAGTCTTACATATAGCCACTAACTCCCCTATGTGTGCATGTAATTTTTTGTTGACATTTTTTCGAAAGTGCCTCCTAATAAAATGCCTGGCTTCGAAACCCTGCATTTAACACATTGAAATGAAAAGATAAACATTTTTTAAACACGTCAAAATTATATAATACCAATGGTGAGTTCTTGGTGTAGCAATAATCTGATATCGCATATAATTTCCAATATTCTGTTATTTTATTTGCTATTTAACTGGTATGTGTCGTCCGTAGGAATTGTTGTGCATGCTTTAGTCTTTTTATAGTTTACTTTTTGATGAATGGGATTCTAGTTTGCAAGCTTGTGTGTTTCTGTAAAAATGTGTTCCTGTTTTCTTTTTTGACCAATCTTACTTGATCCAATCTGCTCACTGCTCTCAGATTTATTTCCTGATCTCCTCTATGTACAAAGAAAATTACTGATGTATATTTTTCCTGTTATGAAATTTGTCTTCTGTAGTGACTTCTAAAGTTTGATTTTTTTCAGTATTCTGTGTGGATTTTTATTTCGCCTTTAGGAATCCCTTCAAAGATGATTAGGTTTAGTGGAAATGTGTAACAATAATGACACTTGCATACGTATTTGATTCAAACTAGTTAATAATTTACATAAAAAAAACACACAAGATATTGTGTTCCTCAACTCATTAGTTGTGGGCACAAAACCATCTACTTCAATAAGGATTAAGATTGTTTGGGAAGGGTGGAAAATGTAAAGGTGCACTATGTAACTTTTCAGGTGGGGGCTCCTACCAGCTTGTTTCCATGGAGATGTTACTGCCTTACCTGAAATGTTCCTTTCTGTCTGTTTTGCATTTATTAATTAACATGTGTTTCTATGCACAAAAATCCCTTGAAAAACATGAAGCCTTCCTGTGAGCTGGGACATCTCTTCAAATCTGACCTGTAACTTGGCCTGATGGCGTTAGGTTACCTGCTTGTCTCCCTGGAGATATGTTAAATGCTGTACCGTGGATCATTCCAGGCAAAGCTGTTAAAATGTAGACAAACAGATGGCATACCCTACACTAGAAAAGTTCCGTGGTGCACCTTTAATACACTCCCACTATTGTACAGATTAGCTTTATTAATTGCATTATTGATTATTAGATACAGCTTTAAACACTGACGTATTGTACTTAACAAGTTTTATGGAGTTTTTAAAGGAATAAATATGTCAACTTGTGTTTTACTGGAGTCCGGTGAACGCCGCACCGGCGCTGTTTGGTTTCAGTGGTATCGCGATACTAGTGTCGGGGTCGCGGAGCCAGCCTGGAGCAACATGGCGGAAGGTATGAGATTGATTTTTTTGGTCTTCAGCACACACCCGTCCACCGTGTTATGCATTAGAACAGTCTGCCTTTAGAATATGCATCTCGTAACTTAAGTGTGACAGTGCTTTAGTAACGTGAATAACCAATGCAATGGGCGTCAGGAAACTCAATTCTGGGTGGTACTCGTTATGTTGCTAGCTGATTTTTTACTGTAGAGTTAGCCGAACTGAGCTGTCAGGTGGGGTTTTAATGATTAGGTTGTGGAGCATTTGGCTGATTGCTTTTCAACATGGTATTAACTTAATTGTTTTAATAGGCTGGCTTGCAGTTGCATATATTGCATGAGAACTGCTTTTTAGCTGGTAGCCTTTATGCAAATATTTCAATAACCTTTCTATTGCTTTCATTGCAACAAAATGTGATCTTTTTAATCTATAAAAATAACTACACATTGGCAGATGCAAAGTTAATGGTAATGCAGTTCAGATTGTATGCTCATTATCAATAATCCTCATGTTAAACATGTGTAATTACAAATGGTTCAATGGACAGTGTGTTTAGGAAAAACTTTAAATTTTTGGCCTTGGCTTTTCTTTAAGTGATTATCTGTGTTAATAAACATACTATAACCTGTTAGAATATATGTATATAGAATCTTGGAAGAGCACAGAACCAGCATCCCCAAGTGTCCCATGACCAGAAGCCAATCCTAACCCTTTACGAGAAAGGCCAAAGTAACATGCTTACCTCAGCATTGTTTTTTCACTGAAACTTTACTGCTGTAAAAGGAAGGAAATGGGGTGAGTGCACTCAGCTTTGGGACCAAGCTATGATTCTTTCTGTAGTAGTACAAAAGTGCAAAGTCTTTTCTTTTAATGATTTCTTCCCATTTTTCAAATGTGTCTCATCCCATCAATAACTGATCTTTTGAAAACTCATATATTTAGTACATGGATGTAAGGCTTGATTGTCATTCTTTTTACCTGTATTATCATCAGTCATGGAAAATTGGGAAGGGGTATCAGCCTTTTAATTTCCAGAGGGAGCGTTCACACATGTTCTTGTTTGGTCATGATTTGAGCCCAGGTTAATCCTGAATCCTGATGTTCACTTGGCTTAGTCCTGGACTAGTTGAGGCTTGTTTCTGAGTTTAGTCCCAGTTTAGTTAGTTTTATGTGGTGTGTGCGTGTGTGTGCAATCCTGATCTAATCTTTTGGTCTTCTGCGTCATGTTGTTCTTTGGCACAGAGGAGGTGGCCAAGCTGCAGAAGCATCTGACTCTGCTTCGGCAGGAGTATGTGAAGATGCAGCAGAAGCTGGCTGACACAGAGCGGCGCTGTGCGGTGCTCTCGGCTCAGGCCTCTGCTCAGGGCTCCGCTGCTCAGGGCTCCACAGGCCAAACTTCTGCAGACAGCTTCATCAGCCGTTTACTAGAGATTGTGGCTGATCTTTACCGACAGGAGCAGTACAGGTGACACTAGTGTTTTTGATGAATGGTTTGTGAGGAGTAGGGCTGTGTTTTTTACTTGTTTTTGTTTTTAGTGATCTGAAGGTAAAGGTTGCTGGTGAAGAGCTCTGTGCCCACAAATTTGTGTTAGCGGCACGCAGTGACGTCTGGAGTCTGACCAACATGGCCTCTACATCTGAACTGGACCTCTCTGGTAAGATATTTGCCACAATGTGCTCTATATTTGGATTTTTTTCTTAATCTTTTCCCTTTAAACGTTACCAAAGTTATTCATTGGTGAATCTAGAATTTGAGGGCTGTAATAAGCCTAACATTTACTTCACTCTCAATATGTCAATGTAATGTTAAAATATGTCCAGCTATGTCCTTGCTAAATGTGATTGGCACTGTATATTTGAATTTAATATCCAGCAAAAGTTTAAAGCAATTTAAACTTGATCTTTTTTCAGATTGCAAACCGGATGTTGCCATGGCAATGTTACGTTGGGCTTAC
This sequence comes from Periophthalmodon schlosseri, assembly GCA_000787095.1. Classification (NCBI taxonomy): domain Eukaryota; kingdom Metazoa; phylum Chordata; class Actinopteri; order Gobiiformes; family Gobiidae; genus Periophthalmodon; species Periophthalmodon schlosseri. Next base: position 7,487 of record KN484909.1, read on the forward strand.
ACAGACGAATTAGAGCTTAGTGAGGATGATGCCTTTCTTATTGACTTAATGAAGCTGGCTAATCGTTTTCAACTACAGTTGCTTAGAGAGAGGTCAGTGTATGACTTTGTATACATTATCATATATATTTTATACTAAAGCATTTTTTTCCTTTATCCCTAGATGTGAAAAAGGTGTCATGTCCTCTGTAAATGTCAGAAACTGCATTCGATTTTATCAAACAGCAGAAGAACTAAATGCTGCCACTTTAATGAACTATTGTGGAGAGATTATTGCCAGTCACTGGGTAAGTAGAAGGCCATGTGCTCATGATTATTATTAGCCATAATGAAAACATATCCTACAAATGTATGATCACTTTACCTGACTATTGTGTCTATGCTTTGTGTGTTTTTGTTTTTTTTAGGATGACCTCAGAAAAGAGGATTTCAGTACTATGAGTGCCCAACTTCTGTACAAAATGATCAAGTCTAAAACGGAGTATCCTCTTCACAAAGCCATTAAAGTAGAGAGAGAAGACGTGGTCTTTCTGTATCTTATTGAGATGGATTCACAGGTCAGCCGCCTAAATCAATCAGAAAAAAGAAAGAAATTGTTTTATTTCAGTTAAACTAATATTTAATAATAATTTGTTGTAGCTGCCTGCTAAGCTAAACGAACTAGATAACAATGGCGATCTGGCACTTGATCTGGCCCTTTCTCGAAAATTAGAGAGCATTGCCACCACTCTGGTAAACAACAAGGCAGATGTGGATATGGTGGACCAGAGCGGCTGGAGTCTGCTGCACAAGGCCATTCAGAGAGGTTAGGAGTTACATCTTTTGGCTCTGTTATTTGTTGTTTGTATGCAGAACTAGGCTTGCCACGATATTGATATTGAAGACTATTTAATCAGGATAGTAAACCCTTTTGAACCATGTTATTAAGTAAAAAACATCTGTGTTAATAAAATTTCACACTAGTAGATAATTAGTATGAGTAAAGAGTCATAAATATGTCATTAGTCTGCCCTCTACACCTGAAATGTTACAAAAAATAAGATAAAATACTCCACTAATAAAGTAAAACTCTTAGTAAAATAAACGTACAGACAATAAATATTGAGACAAAAAATATTGTATATCTTTAGTTATATATATATTAAGTAAAGTTACCATAGTAATTATCATGACAGGTCTATGCAGAACTCAATAGTTGAATTCCTGATTGCTAATATTTTTTTTATTTCAAACTAGGTGATGAATTTGCTTCCGTATTCCTAATTCGACACTCAGCTCAGGTGAATGCTGCCACTGTGGGAGCTGTAGAAACACCGCTGCACTTAGTCTGTTCTTTTAGTCCTAAAAAACACTCTGCAGAAGTCATGGCTGGAATGGCACGTATAGCTGAAGCCTTACTTAAGGCTGGAGCCAACCCTAACATGCAGAACAGCAAGGGCAGGTAGATCACATAATTTGTACTTTCCTGGACAAAAATAGTGTTGAATATATTATCTTTGGGGCTCCTTTCAGAACACCTTTACATGAAGCTGTGACGTCGGGAAATGAGCCAGTTTTCAGACAGCTTCTACAGTGCAAACAGTAAGTGGATTTTTACAATGGTGGTTGTCCCTGGGTTGTCCAGGTTGGTCCTATTGCAAAAGAAGTTTAAATTATGTCAGTATATATGTATTCACTCTTAAAAACTGTGTCCATATATTGACATAAATTAACCTTTTGCCTTTGCTTGTTGACTAATCTCATTCTGATGTAAAGTACTATTCTGGTCGGCTATTGTTGTGTTTTTGTTTTATTAGGCTCGACCTGGAACTCAAAGATCATGAAGGCAGCACACCATTGTGGCTGGCCTTGCAATATATAACTGTTTCTACAGATTCCTCTGTAAATCCATTTGAAGATGAGGCACCTGTAGTAAATGGCACTTGCTTTGATGAAAATAGCTTTGCAGCACAGCTTATCCACAGAGGAAGCAATCCTGATGCACCGGACACTACCACAGGTACGGTATAATCTAGAGATTTTTTTTTTTAATTGTCTCAGTATATTTCCATTAATTTTCTGTTTGTGTATTTTCTAGAAAATTGCCTCTTACAGAGAGCAGCTCTGGCATGCAATGAGGCAGCAGCACTTTTCTTAGCTACACATGGGGCAAAGGTGAATCATGTGAACAAATGGGTAAGTATAAGATTTTGGGCACTTAGAATAATGCATGAGATTAGATTAAATTTAACACTCTCAGGCTCATAATTTCCTTAACATGTTTAATGCACTATTAAAACTTTTGTACCAGGTATGCATAAGATTTTGTATACTTTCAGGGTGAAAGTCCACTTCACACAGCATGTCGATGTGGCCTTGCCAATTTAACTGCAGAGCTCCTCCAGCAGGGGGCGAACCCTAACCTGCAAACACAAAAAGCTCTGCCTGATGACAGCCACGGTGTAGCTATGCAGACCCCACTACACATGGCAATTGCACACAATCACCCAGATGTGGTCTCTGTTATTCTCGAGCAAAAAGGTTTTTAGTTATTTTATATTTCATATTATTATAATATTTTTTGTAAAGTGTTATTATGTCCTAAATGACTGTGTTACAGCGAATGCCCTTCATGCAACGAACAATTTCCAGATTATTCCTGACTTCAGCCTCAAAGACTCAGTAGACCAGACTGTGCTTGGCTTGGCTCTGTGGACAGGTAAACAGCAAAAGTACTTAATAATACAGTGTTTTCCTCTCTCTGTGTCCCTGGGAAATGTGAAACACTCACCTCCTTATGGAGTCTGACACTCTTTATATGCTGTATTTGTTTTCTCTGAAGAGTTGGGAGTGAGGTGATCATAGGTTATTGGGTCATCGCTTCTAATATTTCTCCCCTTTTACAGGCATGCACACAATAGCAGCACAGCTGCTAGGCTCAGGGGCATCTATTAATGACACTATGTCCAATGGACAAACCCTGCTTCATATGGCAATCCAAAGACAGGACAGCAAAAGTGCCCTCTTCCTTCTTGAGCACCAGGCAGACATAAATGTTAGGTGAGTTAGAATTATACTGTTGACCACAATCTTGGCATGTACATAAATAAAAGACACATATATCCTATGTGGCAGAATATTGATTAATACTGGAACTTCATTTATGATCTTTCTTACAAAAGGACTCAAGAGGGACAGACAGCACTGCAATTAGCCATCAGTAACCAGCTCCCTCTGGTGGTGGATGCTCTCTGCACCCGAGGAGCTGATATGTCTGTTGTTGATGACAAAGGAGATCCACCACTGTGGTTAGCCTTGGTCAATGGTTTGGAGGATATTGCATCCACCCTGGTGAGTTCATAAATACACATATGATAAGAGGTGCCATGTCGACATGTATGTTTGGAGAACGGCTAATAATACTTTATTGTATTTTTTTTTTTTCTTTCATTCTTAGGTCCGTCATGGATGTGATGCCACCTGTTGGAGCCCAGGCCCTTCTGGTTGCCAGCAGACACTTTTGCACAGAGCTGTTGACGAGAACAATGAGGTCATTGCTTGCTTTCTCATCCGCAGGTATTCAAAAAGCCGCATATTTTTCCCATGTTTGTTTTGAATGGCCCCTTGTTAAAACGTAAATGTTTACCATCTTAACACTGTATTTGCAGTGGGTGTGATGTGAACAGTTCCAGGAGACCAGGACCAAATGGAGAAGGAGATGAAGAAGCCAGAGATGGACAAACGCCCCTTCACCTGGCAAGCAGCTGGGGGCTGGAGGAGGTAGTGCAGTGCCTTCTAGAGTTTGGAGCAAATGTTAACGCACAGGTTAGTCACTACATTAACTTGCACACCTTTTAATGTATTTGGAAGTATGTAATCATAAAACATATCTGTATCTTTCCTGTTAGGATGCAGAGGGCAGAGCTCCCATTCATGCTGCCATCAGCAACCAACACAATGTGATTATACAGTTACTTATTTCTCATCCCGATATCCGCCTCACCATTCGAGACCGACAAGGAATGACCCCTTTTGCTTGTGCCATGACGTATAAAAACAACAAGGCTGCAGAAGCTATTCTTAAGCGGGAGCCTGGTGCTGCCGAGCAGGTAATGCTTTGTAAATGCACAATGAACAATATATTAACTAAAAAACATGGATTTGTGCTTTTGTTTCAGGTGGATAACAAGGGGCGTAATTTTCTTCACGTAGCTGTGCAGAATTCGGATATCGAAAGTGTCTTGTTCCTCATAAGTGTCCAAGCAAATGTCAACTCCAGGGTTCAGGATTCAGCCAAGCTAACCCCTCTCCATTTAGCAGTCCAAGCTGGTTCTGAGATTATTGTGCGCAACTTGGTATGTGTATAGATCAACTGTCACAGAAAATCTAAAATGCAAAAATCCATTTAAATACGTTTATCTTTTTCAGTTACTTGCTGGTGCTAAAATCAATGAGATGACAAAGCACAGACAGACTGCTCTACATTTAGCTGCCCAACAGGACCTTGCCACCATTTGTTCTGTTTTGTTGGAAAATGGAATTGACTTTGCTGCAGAAGATGAAAATGGCAACAATGGTATTTAAATTTTTTATTAAAGTTTTTGGAGAAGTGAATGCATTTTTTGTTTCTGTGGCTATTCTTCCCTATGAAGAATGCGCCCACTCAGTTGTATTTACAATAGTAATAGTAGTAGTTCTTACTAGAGTTTTTGCAGACTTTGTCCTTTACATTTAAGTATACAGCAATTGCTTTTTTTTGCAGCTCTGCATTTGGCTGTGATGCAGGGCCGCCTTAATAATGTCAGAGTACTTCTCACAGAGTCCACTATTGATGCAGAGGCCTTCAATCTCAGGTATTTTCCTTGTTTCCCTGTCTCTCTTTTTGTTTCACTGTGTCCCATTTGGACTAATGACTTTCCCGTTAACTGTAAGGGGTCAGTCACCAATGCACGTACTGGGCCATTATGGAAAAGAGAATGCTGCCGCCATATTTGAATTGTTTCTGGAGTGTATGCCTGAGTATCCTCTTGACAAACCAGATAATGAAGGGAACACAGGTACAGTATACATATTCACTTTGGTTGAAGTTATTACAACATATTCTATGAAATGCTTGTTTTGCAGTTCTTCTATTGGCATACATGAAGGGAAACGCTAATTTATGCCGTGCCATTGTAAGAGCAGGAGCTCGACTTGGTGTCAATAATAATCAGGGCATTAACATTTTTAATTACCAAGTTGCAACCAAACAGTTGCTCTTCCGCCTTTTAGGTCAGTTTCTACACGCACTTTGATTATTTGATGTTTTTAGCCTGTTTTTACATGTTTCATTTTTATTTGTTTAGACATGCTTTCCAAAGAACCCCCATGGTGTGATGGGTCAAACTGCTATGAATGTGGTGCCAAATTTGGTGTTACAACACGGAAACATCACTGGTACTAGCTAATACCTTACACTTAAAAATGCACAACAAATCTTGAAGTTGTTTTACATTTGTTTTACATTTTACGTTGTACATGTTTTAATTGTTGCCTCTCTTTTTTTGTTTTTTACAGCCGTCACTGTGGGCGTCTTCTGTGCCACAAGTGCTCTATAAAAGAGATCCCAATAATTAAGTTTGATCTGAACAAGCCTGTGAGGGTGTGCGACATCTGCTTTGATGTACTAACTTTGGGAGGGGTATCATAAATGCAGTGTTTCTATATTTTTCAAAAGGCCTATTATTGGACAGTCATTCAGGAGTACAACAAAGACTTCATTAGTGACATAGTAACAAATGGGAGTTTTGAATCATTACCACTATACTATTATATATAGAAAAATATTCTGTAGAAAGAATTTTCAACTATAAAATATTTTTTTTTAGATCAAAATATACAATTGACAAGTGACTTCCCACACTGATGACCACTTTCTGTAGCAGACATCTGTTGTAACTTCAGTTATGATTTAGAGATTAGAGTAATTGTTAAAAAAGGCGCAAGTTGCACATTTCAAAAAACCCAAGAGACTTGTTAAAAACAGAACTTGACTCGCATGCATTGCGTTCCCTTTAAGATTCCATTTCAAACTTTTAAACTGAATAGATTGGGTTTAATGAAACTAGAAAGGGTCTTTTATACAGAAAAGAGTATGCTCATGGTCCACAGACCACACAACAAAAATATCAACATGATTTTAATTCTTTGTTCCAGAAAATTAAGTGTCATACTTTGAAAACTCACAAAAATACATTCCATTTTGATCTGCAGCACCTATGATGATAGTTCCAGTGTTGCCTCCAGTGATTTGGATCAAAGCTTCTTAATTTCTAAGCCTAACAGGTGCACTTTATAAAATGGCATGACATTTCTGATCATTGGGGAGAATGTGGAGACACAGAATGGCCATGTAGTGGGGCCCAATTAAGTATTGTTAAATTGTACAGATAAATGTGTGATATTTTTGACCACTACAACAGTTTTGTACTTAATGCAGTTTGTGCTTGTCATTGTGACAAACCTAAATCTTGCCGCTGTTAACCTTTTATGCACATAGTTTAATCTTTTATGCACATTGTATTGTATCTGTATGCTCAAATATCTAGCCTGTTCCTTCTGATGTATCCTTTTAGAGAAAGGAGGGACAACTTTACATAAAGGCAATCAAAAACAAAGATTTTTGTTTTGGGATTTATTGTCTTTTGCTTCAAAGGAATGGTCCAAAAAACATGAACTTAATCAGGTCCAATAAGGCATGATTCAGAAGATGATGGGCAGCCTTCATATTTCTTTAGATTAGGATAATCTTGGTATGGGTTTTCAATACAGACACAGCGAGCAACACTGGACCCAGGACTATAGAGCTGTCTCGGAACACCAGTCCATTTCCTCTCCACTCCACCACTGAATTAAAAAAAAGAAAAAATACATTCAATAACTTGTGTTGTCAAAAGAGGTCTAAATCTAATTGCATCGCAGAATAAGGTTGTAGCCTTTTTACCTCTTGGTAGAGCACCAGACCCGTCCCCCAGTAGAGCTACTCCATTCTGAGTTACATGGTGGAAAGCGAGCCTTATCAGCTTCAGATTGTGCTTTGAGTCTCCGGCCCTCAGCCAGTGATGCCTCTACCTGTAGAAGAGTGTCTGTGGGCTCCCCACTTTCTGTATAATAACTCCCAATGAGGAACCCTTAAACAATAAACATTCAACATATTACAACAATTAGTACAATTCACTTTTAATACTTGATTTCTAATGACACACATACCTACATGTTGGTATTGCTTGTGGTAAAAGGATAACCACTCATATAAAGCCACCAGCTGCGAAGGAGACACACTGGAAACATCATCTGTCAGTCCACTTTCTGTGAAATCCCCTGTGATGAAGGACAGTGAGGCATCTTTTCCTAAAAATAAATACAGTTTAATTATTTAAAATAGACAATCAAATTAAATTATTATTAAATTATAATGATATTTTCATTCAAGACATTCATTATTTTTTGCTGAACTCCTTGTGAGATTTTAATAAATTATTATTATTATTATTATATATAAAAACACACACACTTCACCTGCCATGAAATGGTAAGCTCCACTTGGTCCATAATGTTTCTCTCCTTTGTTTACATCAAAGATCTGGCCCAGTAAGGCCAAGTACAGGCCTTTGCTGCCTTGGCCTCCATTGTAAAATGATAATTCATGAGCGTTTAAGAGTCGCATAGATGCTGATTCATTTCCAAATGTGAGAGACCATTTGTGTTGAATAAATATTGCTGCGAGGAGTACAGATAAAAACGCAACTAACGCATAGCCCAACATAGTTTTTTTCCTAATAATATTGCTAACTTCTGTAATAGTTTCATATCGCATTAAAATAAAAATAAAAATAAAGAATCCAAAATGTATCAAGCAGGTACTTCCTGTAATGTGACCTTACACATGCGCAGAACATTAACGCACGAGACGTTCTGTTGCAAACTGACGTTCTGTACGTCAATGCGGTAGTGGACGACAGCTTTCTGTTCTGTGCTCGGGTGTAGGTTAGAGAGGTCTGTGATCAGAACAAAAGTAATACTTTGTGGGCCGCAGAGATTTTAGGGGAGACTGTAGGTGGGCAACATCAACATGGGGAATTCGGAGAGTGGTTGCGGGGGAGGCAGTGGGGACGAGGAGGACATGGAAACGGAGAGTCCGGGTTTCGCGGAAGACAGTCCGGCCTCTGCGGCCACTGGCGTCGGTGTTGGTGGCGGCGGAGGCACTGGTTCTGGCAGAAGCGGAAGAGGATCGAATGGCCTGTCGGTACCCACCGCTGGACCACCCAGTCCTGAGGCGCTCCTGGAACAAGTGAAACTGAGGGAAGCAGCAGCTCGCATTAGCGATTCAGGAGTGGCTATCCCGGAGTCGGTTCTGGCCGGGAATGAAGGTGTTCTTGTGCGGTGGCTGGAGGACCGGCTGAACCGTGGAGAGGAGTCTGTCAATGTGGAACAGTTTTGTGAGATGTTGGAAAGCAGAGATGCGCCCAGAGAGGAGTGTGAAGAGGTACAGCAGCATGCACAGACTCACCTGATGTGTGTAGATTTACTTAGTGACATCCATGTAAACATTTCATGACGTTTGAGAAAAGTTTGTGTTTTTGAAATCCCTCCAGGACAGGTGCTGTCACAAATAGTCTCAGAGCAGTTGTCATTGTTTGAGGGCCTGTAGTAAACACAGTGCTTTGTTGTCACTGTGTTTGGCTATTATCCCTGCAGGTGAATAGATATGTTGTCATGCGATTTGTTCACTGTCGGACAGCGTTCCATAGTTGTGTTGTATGTTTATCTTGTCAAACTGTGAGTGAAGAAGACACATCTGTTGTCTATTTCCCCAGGCATTTGGTCAGTTTGATGCAGAAGGAGATGGGGTGGTGGATGTAGAAACTATGCTGATTGCCTTAAAGAACTCCAATGGCGCCAATCTGCAGGGAGAACTGAGTCATGTAATTAGACAACTACAGGCATGCTCACTAACTCCAGGTATATCTTTACAACTCAGGGAAGAAAAAGCAAATTAGTCAAAAATATATTTTTTACTTTTTATATGTGTGTGTTGTCCTTTTTTCCTTGTAGGTTTTGTTGACATTTTCTCCAAGACCAAAGACCGGTTAGGGGCGCATGCCTTTAAGATCCTCAAATTCTTACATAGGAATCGTATTCCCAGCAGTGCCATCCCTTTCCCTCTCTTAGAGGGCTACAACAGTATCTGTACCATGAGGTCCACGGTGGTCCAGGACTATTTAGAGTTCCTTCTACAGAAAGAGAAAGGTGAGTAGCAGTACCCTTTACATGATAAATTACATAATTGTTTGATTATCTTGAACAAATACTGTCCAGAACAAGTCCCATGTGCACACACATAATGGACTGTGATTTATGTTTATTTCAGATTTAGATATCCAGTACAGAGCAGAGCTAAATCGTGATCCGGATGTAGACAAGGTCAAGGTGGTCACTCAATGTTACAGTACGATTGAAGCATCATCGAATATTTCTGATATTTACAAAATGACAAATGGTGAGACGTCGTCTTTCTGGCAGTCAGATGGCAGCGCTCGTTCACACTGGATCAGGCAAGAACATTTTCTGACATTTCTAGTGTTTTTGCTCCGTAATGGCGTTGAATCACAGCCTCTGTTTTCTCTATTCTCAGATTAAAAATGAAACCAGATGTGGTTTTGAGGCGCCTGGCTATCGCTGTTGCTTCCAATGACCACAGCTATATGCCTCAGCTGGTCTCTGTGGCTGTTGGAAAAAATAGACGTTCATTACAGGAGATAAAAGATATTCGTATCCCAAGCAATGTCACAGGCTATGTAGCCCTCTTGGAAAATGCCAACATCACACACCCATGTGAGTCATCCTCTGACTGTCTGTTTGTTTTTGTTTATTTGACCACTTTATTTGAACACTTGAGTATCTTACATATTTTAAATACGTTTATATTCAATGAAAAGTATTTCATATCTTGATCAATCTATTAATTAATCAATATAACTTTATTTATTCCTGAGGGGAAATTTGAGTGCATTGCGCAGTTATTTATTTGAGCAGCAATTTTACTTTTTTTTTAGATGTTCAAATCAACATAAAGCGTTGCCTGAGTGATGGATGTGACACAAGGATTCATGGGCTGAAGACATTGGGATATCAGATTACCAAGAGTAAGGACGTGTCTGTTTCGGATGCTTCAGCCATCTGGTACCTGTCTCTCCTCACCTCTTTGGTCACTGCTTCTATGGAGTCTAACCCAGCTCTGGCACACACGGTCCTTCAGAGCACGCAGTACGATGCATTTCATAATTTTACCTGTGTTTTGTATTGTATTAAAATAAATCTGATAATTGTGTGTGTTTCTAGAAAAACCTTAAGGCACATGCCACCTTTGTCTTTAACGCCGTCATCTGCTGAGTTCCCCTTCTCTATGAACATCTTGGAAGAAGTGGATGGCTTTCTCTTAAGGATAGCTGAGTAATGACCTTTTCTGATATCAGCAAACTGACTTATCTCTGCTACAGTGTGTAATGCTGACGTAATCACATTCAGAAAACAAGCTCTAATCAAAGCATTGACTAGTAGTATGTTTACATTGGAGTTAAAAATGTATTATTTAAAGAAGCTTTTGAGTGTAATTTTAAATGTAATATGCATGACAATTAAGTGTTTTTTCTTTCTTTGTAGTTATTGTATGAGTCCCGATGCGGAGTTGACCCTCTTGGCCTTTGCACTGGCAAGAGGCAGCGTTACAAAAGTCCTCCATGCTCTGTCTAGTATAAGTGACCATTTGGAGACACAATACAAGGCATCATCCCTCATCACATCTATGGCCTCAGTCAGACTGCGTCTTCTTTACCGCAATGGTAACAAAACAAGCTTTGGTAATACTTATAACTACACTTAATGAATAACACACGATGAACAAATTGTTTATTAAGAATGATTCCGGTGTAACTACTAAATTAAGGGATTAAGGGTTCGGGTGTTTATTAAGAATGATGTACGCTTAGTAATTCTTTAATTAAACTCTTTGTTTATCATGAATTGAGTCTTTGTTAATGCTTTATTAAGGCTAATTAAAGTGTAGTTGTTGAGTGTTACGTAAGCATCCCCTTATTTGAAATAACCAAGAACATTTCAAGTTAAATTGTTCAATTCATTTCAGTTCATTTCTTTAAACAGGGAAGCATCTTCAGTTGCACTTACAAGCGTGTGATGTTAAGAGCAAAGAGGAGAAATCTGGTCCAGAGAACATGCTGTCCGAGACCTCAACAGGAGATGGTAACTCTGAGTCCTGTTTGTTTTGAATTTATTTGAATTTAATTACCGTAAATATGTAAAAAGCTTCAGAGCCATATCAGGTTGTTTGATGTTTCATGTGAAGGTTTTCTCACTGAAAATGGCAAACGGAAAGCCAGTATAATCCTGTCAACAGAAGACCAGAGCAATTTTCAAGTCACTCAGATGAAAATCAAAGTAAGTTCTTTTGTTTTTTTATTTGGTCAGTCTTATCAAAATAAAGCCAAAAGAAAGACTGTGTTTGTTGTTTTAAGGTGCGAAAAGGACCCATCGGAGCCAAGTGCGGTTTAGTATTTGCCTACAGGGATGAAGACCCTTTTGACGCTGAGAAACATTTCAAGAGATTTAAAAAGTTTGACTCTTGGGACTACAAAGATTACAAAGAGTTTGTTCAAAATAAGTGAGTATTCTCATTTCAGATCAGCTATTTCCAATTTGGGTTCTTGAATGATGTGTAAAAGTTTTCCTATTAAAATCTGTTATCTGTTAACCTGCAGTGTAAAGACTGCTCGACTGTCTGAAGATGACCCTATTGGTTGGTTTGAGCTTGAGGAAGACTGGAATGATGTAGAAATCAAACTACAGCAGTGCCGTGTTGCAAAGGTAGTTTTTTGTGTTGTTTTTTTCTGTTATGATTTTATGCCATGTCATGCATCTGTAGCCAGGTACAAATTAAAAAGCATGGTAACAAATATTGAAAAACATCATAATTATTTTGTATTTTTCCTTCTTTACTTCTTTCCCTTTAGTTCTTGATGGTTAAATTCCTATGCACCAGGCAGGATACAGCAGAGCGTTTGGGAGTGCAGGCTCTCAGCTGCAGTGGGTACTTGTGTCCCAAAGGTGAACGGCTTGTGGAGTTGGATGATCTCAGTCCAGATGGAGAGACTTCAGACACCGATGTTGTGTCTGGTCTTTGTCTTCTGAACAAGACACTGTTCTTCATACAGCAGCTGACGCAAGACATGGTAATCATAATTTATTTTCTAATTATAAAGAAAGCAATTCCTTGTATTAAAACAAAACTGAATCATTTGTATTTGAGGTTTAAAGAGGGGGTATTATGAGGGAGTATAATGCTCAGCCCACAAGTCTATGCAACCCATGCTCCCACACATTCATTTTTCATAAATATACAGGAGCAGGATACAAAACAATACATGGCAACTTCACAAATCTGATGCAATTTGCAGTAGTTTTATTAGCGTAATGCACACTTGTTGTGCACAGCGCTCTGAGGAGAGGAAAGAGGGGAGGGGAGAGAGGGGGAAAGAAAGGGAGCAAGGGAAGTGGTGAGAGCAAGTGAAGCAGAGACTCAAAACAAAACTGAAACTAATTACACATTTTGATTTGATTTGAATGTTTTTGGCGAATACAAAAACATATCTGTTTACAATTAATACCCCATAGAATATCCCCTCTTTTAATGAGAATGCAATAAGTCGTCCCCTTTAGAATATAAGGTTCAGTCTGCGTTCTGGGTAGTTCTGAGATATTGTATGCTTACCACTCAGAGCACAAAAAAATCAGAAAATGGGGTTTTGATCATATTAACCTATAAAATTACCAGACCATACAAAATCTGTACAGAAGGTATTCAGAAACAAGAATTATATGAATAACACATTTTTTACAAAAACATCAGATAACCTTATAATTGTAAGGGGATGAAGTTTATTATTAAAACACCATCAATAGCAAAAATATGTTCACATATCGTTTACATATCGTTACAGGATACCTCTTACTTCAAACAGAAGTATATGCTCAGCTTTGGTGATCTTAGCTTGAATGTCTTCTGGGAATTCTACAGTAAACTCAGGGAGATGTGAGTCTTAGTCCATCTCTTTAAAAAGTAACTACTTAAAACCAGCCTGCAGCGCATTTATTTATCATATATCTGTTTTCTGTTTTCAGCGATGAGGATGAGGTGATCAAAGCTAGAGTTCTCCTCCTACAGTTGATGCAAAACTGCTTTCCCATGTTGCCCAATCCACTGGAGTCGCAGCACTCAGATGAAGCCAAAAGAGCCAATGACGAGACTGCCTGTGCTTCCACGTCCTGCAGTGTAGAGCCTGATTCAGTAAAGGCTATTCAAGAACTGTACACGCACCTCTGCAAAAGTGAGACATGTTTAATTGACTGATTATAGTGTCATATTTAAATACTCTCATACAGTGTTACAGAGGTCGACTGATATGGGTTTTTTTTTTATAGCTGACACCGATACCAACTTAATACAGAATCCAAGCTCTGATGATATTTTTGGGCCGCTGTGTACAGCTGATTTTTTATTGTTTTTTCCAAATTATGTAGTTTGGTTAAAAAATCAAACACAGACCTTTTTTTTTTACCTCAAACCTACAAGAGAGCAGTGTAGTCATGTTTTGTGCAGTTCAACTTTTTATCAATATTCTTAAAGCAGAAGGCCGGCCAAAACAAAACATCGGCCTGTGCTGGAGATTTAAGGCCGATATCAATATGTGCAAATATAGGCCCAATATATCGGTCTATTGCTAGTGCTAAATAATGAACCTTACATGTTTCTACAGTTGTTGATGGTCCAGAGGGGGACACTTGGATGAACAAAGCTTTGCACAAAGAAGCAGTGAAGGCCATCCTGAACGGAGCACCTGTTTTCTTCCCAGACAAAAGTGTTCGAAGAGAAAAACTCTTCCACATGATGGTCAGTCTTTTTATAATTCACTGGACTTTCCTTTTTTTCTGTCATTTATTTATTTATTCTAATTTCCCTTAAGAAAAACATAACTGAAGAAGCTCAGCCCGAGTCTGTCAGAGTAACATTTGAGTCCCTTTGCAATTACTTCAGGTAACTACTATTTGATTATTTTAAATATTGAAGTAAAATATTTAATAATATGAAGTAAAATATTTGATAATATGTTAATTTAGTGATCAGGATCCTAGTGGTTTGCTGATGCTCCCACCCAAAGGTGCACCTGCAGACTTTGACATAAAGCCCATTCTGTCAGTGATGGAGACCCTGCTACTGGTGGCAACTAGAGAGGTGCGAATTCATCAATTGTCTTTATATTTGCAGCTTTTATTCCTCAATGAATTATCATGTTGTAATTTTGTTATAGAGAAAGTTGTGTATTTGTGTAATGTAGTTAATAATGGTGTGTTTTCTGTTTTCCTAACAGTGTGAGCTGATAATGACTGATGAGAGTGGCAGTGGCAGTAGAACAGTGATGCTGTCCTTATTCTGGGCTCTACAGGGCAGCATGCTCTCCTGGTGCTATCTGCAGCTCAAGGGGATTGCTTCTACTCCAATTACAATGGATCTCTCCAGAGAGATTTTGATCAAATGTGAGAGATTTACTTAAGTAGATTATTATCTTCATTTTATAACTAAACTGAATTAATATGTTTATATGTACTTGTGTATTTTTATTGTTTTAGACGTGGAGCAATTCTTGAGAAATATTAAGACGGTACTACATTCTATGCTTGAGAAGTACACCGGTCCTGAAATTGCTGACAAACTGCACCACTCTATTCTGGTCATTGTCTTTAGACAGCTGGTAGGTCAGATGCAGTAATGGTGTATACACATTTCAGCAATAGTTATAATGAACTGTTTGATGCTTCCCTGCAGATGATCTTCCTCTTGGAGCTGTGTCCTCTGGACATTCCTCATAGTGTGCTCCTCAAGAGCTTCTCCTCCCTCGTGGAGCTCCTCAGAAATCTGTCTACACATTCTGGAGACATCCTCTCCAAGGTTTATTTACAGTTACAAATATTTTACAACCCTGTATCTACTTTCAGTTTCATTTAATTGATTGATTCTATTTCCTTTGGCGCTCAGGAGAGTTCCCAGCAGCCTCAGCAGCCTGTAGTACTGAGGACATGGAACATGGAGTCCCCACACAACTATGAGAACAGCCGTCATGAGACCACCATCTTTGCTTGTCCTGGTGCCACAGTTTTTGAGGTGGAGTTTGATGAACGCTGCGAAACTGAAAAAAGGTGACTTTTTAGATATTACACATTAGGACAGCAAATTTATGTTTTTAATCTGTTAACTAATTCTTAGTTGAGTAACATTTATGTAATACAAGTGTAAAATGTTAGTTTTGCTATTTATGTCCAAGTTGGAGAAAAAAGTTTTACAAATGAACATTTTAGATATATTTGGATGCAAATTAATTAAGTAAAATGAAAGTTTAAAGTCAGCACTTTGACCTGAATTATTATTATTATTATTATTAGACTTGAAAAGTTGACAATTTTAATATACGTATAAAAGAGCAAAACTCGGGTCACTGACCAAGTGATGGTGTATTTTATTGATTGAATTTCTTCTTATTCACTTTCTGCAGATATGACTATCTGGAATTCACAGATTCTCGTGGTGGTAAAATTCGGTACGACATGAAAGTGGGAACAGAGAAATGGCCAAAAGTATGAGAAATATCATGCTATTTCTTTTTACTGGCCACATCTTTTTACTTGACATAATTTTGTCTTCTTTTCAGAAAGTCACATTTGATACTGGCCCTCAACTGCAGTTTCTGTTCCACTCTGACAGCAGTAATAACGAGTGGGGCTACAAGTTCACTGTCACAGCTTTAGGTCTGCCAGACATCACCATCTCCTGGATGTCAGATTTGGAGCTGCTGGTCGCACGCCTTATGGGACGCTTTGCATCAAGAACGTTAGGGCTAAAATCACCCTATGGTAAGATTTAGCTTCTGATTTGTGCTTTTTGTCAGTTGATGTTAATGTGCTTTATATCTTGTTCTCAGAGATACGCAGCATAAAAGAGCTATCACCGGGTAAAGTATCACATGTTCAGTCTTCCCCTTTATGGAAACCAATTCTCCGACATGGGCTGTGTGAAACAAGAGCCAGTGATCAAAATAAAGCAACATCAGAACAGGTACAACCAAATATCATCTGTGAATTGTAAACAAGTGTGGCTTAAAGTGTCTAAGTTATTCCCCTTGTAAATTCATAAAATCTATCTGAGTGCAATGTTAATTATTATGCTTTTCTGTACCCTAGATAAGCACATGGACCCGCGAGGAGTTGTTAAACTTCTTGGAGGACTTTGCTCGTTGGAACCCCTCCCAAGAAGTTTTTGATGGTAGAACAGAGTTAATGAAGACACTGATGCAATGTTGTAGAAAACAGCTGATCCGAAATGAGGTAGCATCTGGTCCTAAAGCAGACCAAGCTGTTAATGCAATATGGGCAGCTATGGTATACCACACACCAGCCCTCAACCATGCCCTGACAGCTTATGGTAAAGTTTACTGAATAAAATAAAGTGATTGACATTTTGTTTAGATTTGGACTCTGATTTCTTGTTTTGTTTTGTTTTTCTTTTACAGTTAACCAGGAATGTAAGTCTTATTTAAGTGAAGAATTTGCACATGTGTATTTTCTGGCAGACAGCATTAGAATGTGGATGGTGAGCATGATCCAAATTACCTTCTGCTTTATGTCATTGGTCGTTATTTTAACAATTTAATGATTAACATTTGTTTTCTGCAGCTGGAAATAAGACAGAGATACTTGGTTGGCAAAATGAATGTGCCTGATGAGAAGCAAGTTGGAGCTGAGGAGGTTACAATTGACTCACTTGGTAAGAAAATGAGCTTTTTCAATAATAAACACTACTTAAGTACTTAAGAATTCATATTTTTTTCTTCACTAGCCAACATGTGTATTGAGAAGAGCCTCTTGCTGTTCCGATTCCCTCCATGCGGTGCCCCATATCAGGAGAGTGACTCTAAAGGGGCAGAGGGCAGATGCGTTCCTCTTATCCGCTCCAGTTCAATTTCAGAAAGTGACTTCCAGGCCAGCAGTTCACAGGGGCCTCCATCTCTGGGAGATGAAGAGGGCAGCAGGGCAAAAGAAGGACAAAACTGCCCCCCCACCCTCCAGACCCAGACCTCCTCTGGCTCACATAGGAGGGGCCACAGGGGCTCTACAGAAAGCCTGTCCTCTCAGCCCGGAGAGCCAACGTCCCCCTCCACCTTCTCACGAAAGGCCCCCTTAAGCAGAGCACGCCTGCGCCTCTTGTCCTGCCGCTCAATAGAAGAACCTCGCCTGGCACTGTCTGTAAAGGATCAGTATCCAATTCTCAAGCACATCCTAAATTTTATAAAGGACCAAGCTCTCACGACAGCCAGGTGATTATCCATTGTAAGTCACTGTGCCGTTTTAAATGCTGCCTTTTTACACCAGAGTTCTTTGTTCCTCAGCATATTACACGCTCTGGCTCTAAACAAAGCCCAGGCTCTGAGCGTGTGCAATGTCCTGGAGATGGTCCAGCAGTGCTTACGGTCACTGGGGAAGCCACATCTTTTCCAGCCTCCATGTATTTTATTTCTCCAGGAGCTTTTAGCCTGTCAGAAAGACTTCACAAGGTGTGTACGAGAATACTTATGTGAGAGGAGTCATTCAAAGGTCTTTTATATTAAAGTTTGTTTTTTTTATTTTGTTGTGCCAGTTACTTTTCCCAGTTGTCAGAAAGTGGTCAGAAGCAGGGAGAGGATGTGAGGCGGTCCTATCACCAGTTGGTCCTGATGCTGGTTGAGGCAGTCCAAGGCTTCGGCAACTTAAATGAAAAGTAAGCTCAGTTGTGGCAATGGAACAAAGACTAAATATGAAATGTTATCTGATTATGAACACTTATTTAATGTTTTGCTCCGTTCCAGAGCACTACTTCCAGGACTGTCTTGTGTTCAAACCTGCTTGTTGCATCTCCTTGACATGAACTGGGATGTACAGGACCTTTCTCTATTTTTGGCAGTGAAGCTTCCTGATCTCCTGCTCACAATGTCCCAGGAGAACATAAGTGTTCATGACATCGCCATCAGGTAGGGCTCAACAAGTTGCTTTATATTTTAAAGTGCAAGAGCTTTGTAGGGCTGACATCTTTTTTCTTCAGTCAGTGGACAGAAGAAGATGAAATTGCAGACTACAAGAAGAACCAAGAATGGATGGATGAGTGTATGGATGGGATGTTTGAGAAATGGTATGATAAAATAGACGAAGAGGACTCCATGGAGGACAGACGAAAGGTATAATTATCAATGCACATACTTTAAGCCATATACTATATTAACTGGTAACTTCAAACTACCAGTAAATTGTTTTGGGGCCCACAGATGCACATGTTTATAGCACGATATTGTGATCTCCTCAATGTGGTGATCTCCTGTGACGGCTGTGAGAGGATGGCTCCATGGCACCGTTATCGATGCCTTCAGTGCATGGATATGGATCTGTGTAAGACGTGCTTCCTAAGTGAGTTACTGTATTATGTTACATGTATTTCATATATTTGTTCATTTAAGTCCAGTGGAGAACAGCAAAACTGACTTTTTTTATTTCTAAGCAGGTGGGGCTAAACCAGAGGGACATGAGGATGACCATGAGATGGTGAACATGGAGTACGCCTGCGACCATTGCCAGGGCCTTATTGTGGGCAGCCGTATCAACTGTAATGTTTGTGAAGATTTTGATCTGTGCTTTGGCTGTTACAATGCCAAAAAATATCCAGACAGGTGACAGATTACATGTGTTTGGTTAAATTACACTTTTTAACATATTTTATATTTGTATGAAATACATAGGCTGGTTTGGTAATTACTTTTTTATGTCTAGCCACCTGCCAACACATAGGATTACAGTTTACCCAATGGTGACTATTCGAATCAGTGACCGCCACCGTCTGATCCAGCCTTACATCCATAACTACTCGTGGTTGTTGTTTGCTGCTTTGGCTCTGTACACCTCAGACCTGAGCAGTGAGAAGAAGTGTGAGGGAGAAAATCTGGATACCGACATACTGAAGCAGGCCTCAGGTCTGCAGAGACGCTGCTCCCAGCTCATCACCGACTGTTTGCTCAAAGGACAGACTGGAAAAGGTAAAATTGCTAATGTTAAAGTTGCACTATGTAACTTTTCTGGTGGAGGGATCTTTGCTGAAATGTTGCATTGTGATGTCATTATATTTAATACATTATGGATGTTTTTATTGCTCAAATATACCTTGGAAAAACATTTATCTTGCTCATCTCGTCAGAGGTCTGACTTTTTCTGGCGGCGTCACCGGGTTGTCTTCATGGAGATAGATATGTAAATAACGTCTCCATGGGGACAAGCAAATTATCAACTAAAATTCACTCTCTTCAGGTCTGCGTTCATCAGCTCTGCTTGCTCTGCTGTCTAATGAATCGGGGTCTGATAGTGACACTTGCCTAGTCTCTCCTGAATCCCCTCAGGAGCTCAGTACAACCACTGATACCTCCTCTCTTGCTGAAAGTACAGCTGCAATATGTTCCCCTACATCTCCTAAAGACAAGGTAGGAAACAGTGGGGAAGAATGATTGTTGCATATTAAATAAATTATCTTTAAAAATGTTCATCTAACTGTTGACTTTTGTTTTAGAGCAAACCATCTGGAAAAGAAAAAAAAGCAAAGGAGATATCCTCTGTCCCAAATGTCTCTGCAGAGGGACTGTCAAATACTGGTGAAGGTGAGAAACGGAAACTTGTTGCTCAAGACACTCTGGACTCCTGTAGCCTCAGCCAGACTCCTTCTGTATCGAGTGAAGATGCTTTGTCTCCGATCGTTCGACGTAAGCATTTAAACAAAACTGTAATGTTTTGTGTTAGATTATTTCTTTATGTTTGTTTCCTACTTTTCAGCGTCAGGCCCTGAACCTGGCATTTCTCCTGAATCTGATTCTCTGAAGATAAAAGACCAGAGGCTTCCCCAGGTTCCACTCCAGGAGCATGTGTTTTCCGAGTGCTCCAAAGAGAGGATCCTTGGACTTCTCGCAGCCATGTTGCCCCCTGCCTCTCCAGTCCGTAGTAGCAGACAATTGTTTCAATGTTCAAATAGGCAAAGAATAAAAAGATGTAATATATATTTTATATGCAACATTACAAGATGTTGCATATAAAAGGAAGCTGAAACCCATAAATATCCACGTTTCGGTAGTATTGGGACTCTGGCTATGGTGATTGACAATTTAAAACAAAATATTATATCTTTTGAATGGAGAAAAAATCCTAAATGTTGCATATAACAGAAAGCTGAAAACCATGAGTACCTATGTATATATGGCAACTTTATGTAGGACCTAGGTGGGTGGTTTTAGCTTT
The DNA here is from genome assembly GCA_000787095.1 of Periophthalmodon schlosseri. Lineage (NCBI taxonomy): Eukaryota > Metazoa > Chordata > Actinopteri > Gobiiformes > Gobiidae > Periophthalmodon > Periophthalmodon schlosseri. The sequence continues at coordinate 27,928 of KN484909.1, forward strand.
AAGCGTGGTGTAGGCTGGCAGCGGGCTTGTGGACATAACCTTTGATTAATAACTTGACTTGATGAATAAATATGTTATAAGAATAAAAAATGTTATGTGTCATTTAAAAATGGTTTTGTTTCGTCTCTACAGGAGTGTGCACTTTCTTTGCCAAGTCTGGACACGATCCTGCCTCAGCTCTTCAGGGCAGTCATTTCCAATGCTGGCTCCCTTAATGAGACTTTCCACCTCACCCTGGGACTACTGGGGCAGCTCTTACTCCGGATAACTCCAGTCGAGGCTGACGCTGCTGTGACTGAGGCCCTGGCTGACAAATATGACCTGTTTACTCAAGGAGATACGTGTTCAGATGGTCAAGGATGGAAGACCACCCAACTACTTTTTAGCCTGGGGGCTGTTTGTTTAGACAGGTACAAATAACAGCTCTTTCTACAGCATGGGAAAGTATTTGGTTATTTTTATCAGACATTCAGTGGTTGACTTCATATTTTTTTTGCAGTCGAATCGGTCTGGACTGGGCGTGCACTGTGGCTGACATTTTGCACAGTTTGAACTCATCATCCGAATGGAGCACAGTCATTGCTTCCTTCACTGATCACTGTATACAACAGCTGCCAAATTCTCTGAGATGCACCAATCTTTTCACTCTGTTGGTGTTGGTGGGCTTCCCTGAGGTTAGTGAGAACAATGTGTAAAAGGCCCACTGTAATTGGCACATTTTAAACTTGTTTTCTTTCAGGTTCTCTGTGTTGGCACCCAGACAGTGTTTATTGACAACGCAAATGAACAACACAACATGATCTTACTCAAACACTTCACAGAGAAGAATCACGCTGCAGTGGTTGATGTTAAGACAAGAAAGCGGAAAACAGGTGGGTTGTTAAAATATACATAGCTGCACAGATGACTGTCTGTCTGCCTACATTTACACTGTATAATACAATAAATCTATTTTCTTTTTTGTAGTTAAAGACTACCAACTAATTCAATCCCATGATTCAACATCTGGAGAGGGCTCCAAAAATGCACTTCTTGTTCGTTATTTGAACAATTTTACCTCTATCATTAGCCATCTACTGCAGGCATCCCCAGACAATACCTCTACTAATGCTGTTGAAGCTTCCTGGGTCCTCTCATTGGCTCTCAAAGGTCTCTACAACACTCTTAAGGTACCATATTTATGGATCAAATATACACACATATTTACATAAAATCAATGAAATGCTGTATTAAATGTTTCTATTACGCTGTGTAGAAACATGGAGTAGCAGAAGCCCAAAAAGCCATTCATCAGGCCGGTCTAACACAGCTGCTGGTCAGGAAGTGCAGCAAAGGAACAGGCTTTAGCAAACTGTGGCTTCTCCGCGACTTGGAGATCCTGTCTATCATGTTGTACTCCTCCAAAAGAGAAATCCACTCTATGACCCAGGACCCCGATAGAGACCCAAAAGAGCAGGACAAGGAGCATGACTCGGACCAATCCAGCTGCTGTGCTGACGAGACGGATGTGAACAAGCCAGATCCACTTGAAGGCCTGGATGAAGAGACCAAGATTTGCTTTCAGGTACAACTTCTATTATTCCACTGGCCTCATAGCAAAACTGTTATATTTGGCCAGGTTTTCTGTCTCATTCTACTCTCCAGACCCTGCTGCACCTGTAGGTGTCTTTGGGTCTATCCTCGGCCAAAGATTTTTACAGCCAAAAAATATTGTCTATTCATTGCTATGAGACTAACTACTTTAAAAATGTAAAGAATAAACAAATCTAAAATGTAAAAAACACAATTTTTCTTCATAATTTGTTAAACTCAGATCACCCATGATGCCTTAAATGCCCCTCTGCCCATTTTGAGAGCTATGTATGAGTTACAAATGAAAAGAACGGATTCCTTTTTCCTGGAGGTTCAAAAAAGGTTGGTAACAGAACCAAAATATTCACTATGTAGGTATAACAAGACTCCTTGTTATGTAATACCTAATTTTATATAATCAAGCAGATTTGACGGAGAAGAAATAAAAACGGATGAGACAATTCGGACCCTTGCTCAGAAGTGGCAGCCTCTCAGACGACTGAGGTCAGAAGAAAGGAACACAAAGGCTGTGGATACCGACATGATTGTGGTGTCCTGTGTGGTGAGTTCCCTCAATTATAATCAATTCTAGTAAAAAGATGAGTTCTTTAGTAAGCCAAGGTTTCAAGAAGGAGTCAGTCTGGAGTTTCAAGCCAATTTACCTGTCATTCATGAGGCCTTATCAATTGGCTCTGCACAAAACACGCTTGGCAACTTCAGTGGTCGTGTCACTACTTCATGTCCAATTCTGTCTCTATGAGATTTTTGTTTTTGAGTCACGCTAAAATTGATAAATATTTAAAAATAAGTCAGTGGTCAGTGACTTGAGGGTGCATATCTGGGTGCACAAGGCTAATTCTAATTTTGAGGCATAAAAAATATTAAAATAACACCACAAACTGAAATAATCTACAAATATAAAAACAACCAAATAGTCTTTACATTAATTCATTTTAATTTTAATGGGTTGTTATATATATATTATATATATATATGTTATATATGTTATAAAATAGTCTTTACAGTAATCAGTTTTAATGGTAGTAATGGGTTGTTTATTTTATATTTTATGCTTTTAATAAAAGTTTGCATTAGCTTTGAGACACAGTGAGCTAGCTAGCATGCTCCTTTGCACAGAGCCGATTCTGAGGTACAAATGGTATGAAATTTCAATTCTCAAAACCTAAACCTGGTGACTGCTTTTAGAAGCCCTTAAGATGTTGCTAAACTTAACAATAAATTCAACTTAACTACTGAACTAAATAGGTGTTTGATCTTCTACTGATCATTGGCGAAATTTACTTTCCAGACTCTGCTGCATCTATAGGTGTTATTGGCTTTTCTTTTACGGCCACTAAAATACATACTGCCCAAGTCATCTTTTTGACTCAGGCACTTTATTTTTCTATTTCCCCCCAAACCTTGAAAAAATATTCAGGCAATTATGCTAATAGTCTAACAAAATGTCAAATTTGATTAATTTGATTTTCCTGCAGTCAAAGCCCAGTCACTGTGAAAAAGCCACAGAGGAGATCAATGTAGTGGCCCAGAAGCTGATCACAAACTCGGAGAGCGACCTGCAGCTGAGCTATGCCAAACAGAGGCGCACCAAAAGCTCCGCCCTGCTTCACAAAGAGCTGGACGTGCGCAGTAATCGGGCCGTTCGACAGTACCTGGTGAAGGTGAACCAGGCCATCGCCACGCTGTACGCCCGGCATGTGCTAGCCTCTCTGCTGGCAGACTGGCCCGCCGAGACCCCCCTGAGTGAGGAGGCCCTGGAGCTGAGCAGTGCCTCTCACATGGCCTACATCCTGGACATGCTGATGCAGCTGGAGGAGAGGCCGCTCTGGGAGAAGGTGAGAGCATGGGTTTGACAAATAGAGCTGCAGTGATTAATGGACTAATTGTGACGAGTTGACTATAAAAATAATCATATTTTGATCATTCCAATCGTTATCTGGACTATACAGACTAAAACACATACAAAAAGACCTTTTTATAATGAAGACAGTGGCATTATTAAGTCAAAATGTCCAAAAAGAATAAACAAAAAAAATTCTCAATGTACAATAGAAATATTGTAGATTTTATTTTATTTTTTTACTAAAATTGCTTTCACTACTTTCCTGGACATTGCGACTTAACACAAAAATAGTTGAATTTCTTTCTCTAAAGTCTGACATCTGCTCCAGAAAACTTGCTTTAACTGATACAGGATTGGCTGTGGACCTTTCGATTAAAAAGACCCAGACATATCATTGACAATTAGAAAAGGACTGAATCTCGATGTGATTAATTGCCCAGCCCTCACTCAAGGTAGCTTTATACTTCTGTTAATATTTTTTTCTTACTATATTTTTATCAGATTCTTCAGCGGGTGCTAAAGGGCTGCAGTCAGAGTATGCTGTGTAGTTTATCCCTGACAGCGTGCCAGTTTATGGAAGAACCCGGGATGGCGGTGCAGATCCGAGAATCAAAGCATCCATATGATAACAACACCAACTTTGAGGTTTGTGAAAAATATGTAAAATGAATATACTCCTCAAATCTGCTTTAGACTTAAGCCTTATTAATGCACAAGGGAAATTACACAGTAGCTCACATATGACAAGATAAATGGTAATAATATCATTTCTAAATTATTCAAGTGGCAAAAATGGAAAAAGAAATTTGTTGAATAAGATAAAAATATACAGATGTGTACAAAAAAAAAGTTAAAGGCTCACCATGCAACTTTTCTGGTTGAGGATCTGTCATTGTCTCGACTCCATGGAGATGTCATTGCTTTTATAAGAATGTTTCACAATTCCTTATATATTTCAATTAACACAAGTCAGATACCCTATCAGGCCAAGTTACAAGTCAGATCTGTGGAGACGTGACCGTGACTGACAGTAAGAATTCGTTTTTCATGGTATATTTGAACAGTAGATTAAATGAATGCTTGATACAAGTTTAATGCCATATGGTGGAACTTCCAGGCAAAGCAGTAACATCTCAATAGAGATGAGCTTTGCGTACCTTCCATCAGAAAAGTTACATAGTGCACCTTTAATCTAAAAAAATATCTATCCTCTATACAAGAGGTGGTGGTGTAAAGAGATATAGTGCAACAGATGAAATGGTGATATGACATGACATTAGGTTCTATTACAGTCTATTAAGTGTGAACTGTTGTTGTACAGTTAAATATATGGCATGATTGTAGTCCCCTCAAACTTTAAACTCTAACAAGAATCATTTCATTGACTACTGATTAGACCTGTCATGATAATTACTATATCAACTTATCATTCAGTATATGAAAGCTGAAACCACATATTTTGAGGCTCAATATTTATCGTGGGTACATTTTCTTTGCAATAATGGGGAGGTTTTTGTTATTTTTGTTTATTTTCCTGTTCCTTTGTTGCAGCTCAGGCCTTTAAATGATACTATTTTAAAAACGGTTTACTGGGAATATCCTGCTTTATTGTTATAGTGTCAGTGGCATAAAGTTGTTTCAATATTATCATTTATTGTTATATTTCCCTTGTAGCAATATATCGTGCTTATACCAAAAGCCGTTTGTTGTTTTTGTTATGACATTTAAAGGGTGTGTATAATAACTATGTAAATTCTTCTTCCTGTCACTGCTCAGGATAAAGTGCACATCCCTGGAGCGATCTACCTGTCTATAAAGTTCGACTCGCGCTGTTTCACGGAGGAGGGCTGTGACGAGCTCATCATGTCCAGCAGCAGCGACTTTCTCCAGGACGTTCATAATTTCAGTGGCTCTCCTCAGAAATGGGCCGACTTTGAAATTCCTGGTAAGAGCAAAAAAAAAAAAACTTTAAAGGAGACATATCCTCAACTCAGCTTTTGAACTTTTAACCATAATGTGATGGTGTTATTTCACCATGAACTTACTCAAAGTTGTATTCCGATTTATTCATGCATGTTGTAGTGTGTTCAGTTATTCCAGTTTTCACCTACCCCCTTCCTCCACCCACTTCTCTGTACTTATATTTGTGATTATTCAAAAAATTCAGACTACATACATGTAGGGTTCAAATATGTAACGTAATAATTTTTCAACAATATAAATGCGTACATGAAATCCACTGCTCGTTATGGTGAGATGTCACTATGAAGAAGCAGGGCAGTCAATAAACCTGTTTTTATTATTAACCCGTTTTAAATCAGTATTGCTATTGATGAACAAAATGTAAAATAGTACGGTAATACACATATGTACCCTGAAAGAAGAGAACGAGCATAATAGGTCTTCTTTAATTCTCAGATTAATAAGTCCCTCTTTTACTGTGTGTTTTTTCTGCAGGTGATACCCTTTACTACAGGTTTATGTCCGACATGAGCAACACCGAGTGGGGCTACAAATTCACCGTCACTGGAGGTCACAGAGGCCGCTTCCAAACAGGTCAAATAAGCTTACATTAAAACTTTCATTGAGTTATTCAGTCATAGTCTTAGTTAAAATATATATATTTTTTTTTTTTCCAGGTTTTGAGATTTTGAAGCAAATGTTAGCCGAGGAGCAAGTACTAAGTCACCTGCCCCTGAATGACATCTGGGAGTGGCAGGGGGGGGGGGGGGGTCGGCAAACTGGAAACCCGCGCCTTAAAGCAATTCACCTCCTGCTCCGTCTCCTGCAGTGTCAATCTCAGATGTAAGTAGCATTCAGTTTTTTCCATGATGTAAGAAAATTAAAGGTATCTTAAAAATGTGAAAAACAGAACTATTTAATTTTACAGTTTGCAGTAGACCAAAGTTATTTCTCACTTTCTTAATGCTCTCCTAGCATCCTGATTATTCAATGTGACAAGTTTATAAGCACTTTTCACAACTTTCAGAGGTGAAAGCGGAGTTTTGCCATCACTGTAATGCTAATAATAACTAGTGTGTTAACAGCACATCTGCTTTTCTTCCTGGTTCATGGATGAAAAAAATGCCTTATAATTACATGCAGACAGCACACAGCAGTCTCATTTTGACCTTAAGAGCTGCTTTTACAATATATGTCTGTACTGGGGCAAGACCAATTAGGAACAGCCCCTTTGTTTTCCAACCAACGTTGATCTTTCAGTCTATAATTTCACTGGTTAGCACAATTCCTGGTGTGTATCTTAATCTGTGACATTGTTCCTTCTTGACAGTAGTTTATAAGTAACACCAGGAGGTTTTTAGTTTAGTCTTTCATTTACATCCTCTTTACATAAACCAAGTCTGTCCAGACGGTGGAGAAGGAAATGAGGTAAAGCTTGTATCCACATATTTGCATAGAAACAAACTAACTATTCTATTTCTTTTCCTTAAGATCTTGTGACCTGACTTTGCTGCGACCCCTGTGGCAGCTCTTCATGTCCATGGAGTCCAGCGTGAGTCAGGACCCCACCTCAGTCACAGTGCTGCTGCCTCTTCATCGAGCCCTCACTGAACTCTTCTTCATCGCAGAAGCACGGGCCAGTGTGAGTAATGTACCCTCAAGCTCAGTCATTTCAAACTAGTCATTACTGCAAAAACATCTATTATGTGAACGCAAATCTTCAAAAAAAAATAAAAATAATTACAGTAAGATATTTGTTACAAGGGAGGTGGTTTAACCCTACCCCACCAATTTTAGAAGGTAGGACTGGAAAAGATGATAAATAGAAATAAAAAAAAAAAAACTTAAAAATTATATGCACTACTAGTCAAAAGTTTGGACACATATTTTCGTTATTGTTTTTTCTTTATTTTCTTAACTGTTTACATTGTAGATTCTCACTGAAAAAAATCTAAATTATGAATGAATGCACATGGAATGTAGTAAACTAAAGATAAACTCAAAATAACTCAAAACTTGTTTAAATAGCCACTCTTTGCTTTGATCACTGCTTTACACTCTTGCCATTACCTTACTCTAAAAAAGTACACCTGTGTGAAAATGATTTTGGGTGACTTAATGTTGAAGCTCACTGAGAGAAGGTCAAGGGTTTGCTGTGC